>JABUQX010102094.1:2500-10000 GCA_015478945.1 Trachelipus rathkii | reverse complement strand
TGGGTCCACCTCTTTCTCTTCTTCTTCAGTTTCTGTCTCCCATACTTGTTCTTCTCCTTGTTCATATGTTTCTTCTTCGATCCTAAAATAGTCAAGCAAATATTCCGGAGGGTCTGCCCAAACTTTTAAATGTGTATAGTGGGCCCTCATTGTTTTTCCGTTTCCTTCAATGTCATATGTCATTCCACCTGCAATCACCTTGGTTATCACAAAAGGGCCCTCGTACCTTTTGCTTAATTTTTTCTCCAAAGTTCTATCCACTGAGATGATTTTCCTTTTAACTTTCACCCCTACTGCATATGGCAACCAGTTTGGATGACCCTCTTTCCACTTGTCCTGTTCCTTTCTTGAGATTGGTAATACCTTTCCTTTCTCATGTTTTTGAACCATTAGTTTCTCTGCCGGGGTCACTCCTAACTCTGCATGTTTTGTATTATTATATACCATTATTACTCGGGGTAAACAGTCATCCCATTCCTTATCCTTCGTTACCGTATTCTTGAGGAACTCCGCAAATGTCCGGTTGACCCTCTCCACTGCCCCGTTAGCCGCTGGTTTGTATGGACTGCTAAAGACATGTTCGATTCCGTAGGCCTGAAGCATTTCCTTAAATCTTGTGCTCCTAAATTCCACTCCATTATCCGTCAATACCTTGTATGGTGGTCGCAGAAATGTGGGAAGCATTTGTCCTTCAAAAGCCTCTGTTACACTCCTTGCAGATTTATCCTTTAACGCCTTCACTGCAGCCCATTTACTACAGTGATCTATAGCCACCAAACAGGCAATGTTTCCTTTTCTAGTTCTAGGCATGGCCATAACATCGACAGCTACTAATTCGAACGGATTTTGTACCTTAATCTTCCATATAGGTGGGAACACAACCTGATGGTCTATTTTATTCAGTTGGCAAGTTGGGCATGTTCGGCACACATCTTGAATGATTAACTGACCTCTGGGGTGCCAAACATACCTTGAAACAAGATCTGTTAATTTTTCTCGTCCTATATGAGCTAAATTCTGATGTGTAACCACAGTAATGCTTACCATCTGTTGGAACCCTATAACAGCCCCAAATTGTTCATCTCTAATCCTTTTTACTAAGATGGCTCCATTCATTCGTAGATCCTTCCTATATCGATAATATTCCTTCAATAATATATCAGTCTTCCTAATCTCTTGATTATTTCCAATTTTCTTCTTTAGTGTCCTAATCACTTCAGAGTTATCTTGTAATCTTATTATTTCCTGGCCTGTTATTAAGTCACTATCCTTATTCACTGTGAGGTTAAAAACATCAATAGTAAAGCCATCACTTACGTCATCGGCATCGTTCCCATGTGCGATTATTCCTTCTCCGAAGTCCAAAATTGCATCTGACTCCACCAAATAATTCATCCCTAGCAGTAAACAAGCTGGAATATGTTCATCCTGAACGACGACCAATGGTAGCACTATTTCCGGGGCTGACTTAGCTACACGATTGTCCTTTGGAGTTGCTCCCGCAACCGGCACCCTGAAAATGACAATATAAATTTGTATTATACCATCATCATTTCCCTAAATCGAATTTAGTAACAACAAATTATTACACTTTAATAATAATAATAATAAAATTAATAATATATATAATATAATAATATAATAATATTATAATAATAATTATATAGAATAATATAATAATAATATATAATAATATTATAATAACCACCATAATTATTCGTATATTTTTCCTTACGCTCCAGTTTGCATATTATTTCGTCTGTGTCTCTTTTAAGTTTAACAAAATCTTTGTGCGTTATACAATTCTCATACCTAACGGCCTGTGTGCTTTTTGGCACACAACCGCACAACGCACACACTTATACTATTTCACCCACATACACACACACACACACACCACACACACAGAAATGCGCGTGTTAGGTTACTTTTTCAATAAAATCCGTTTAATAATCTACCTATTTTAAACACATATAGCACCGTTAATTACATCTGTCACCTTTCACCCAATTTCATACACGAATTTCCTTAAATGCATGGAAAATTCCAATGTCCGTTTTTTGACATATCCTATATATCGTTTAAATATTCCCATAATTCACTCTAAGAAAACACCCTATTTCGAAATCTCAAAACAATCCTACATCGTCAAACTGCTAAATATTTCCTATGCGTAAATTTGAATTCTACTATTAAATTTGTTTTAAATTTAAACACGATGCACCGAAATATCCTTTTAAGTTTTTACTTCAAAAAAATGCTACCTAAATGTGAATTTGAATTCTGCTTATTAAATTTGTTTTCATGTAGAAGTTTAATATTACAAATACTTCAAAAATGCTACCTAAAATCATTCCTTTAATAAATGAGTGATTTCAAAATAACAAAATGACTAAACTTCACAATAAACTTCTGAATACTCTTACCCGATCTGGGAAATTAAACTTGTTTGAGTTAAACAATTTCAAATCTTTTGCGTAAGCTGGAATTTGTGACTTCGCAGTATTTTCCTCGTCACTTTCAGAACTTTTGTTGAATATTTATTTCTTAAATTTGATCACACCTTCGATTTTTTTAACTCTTTCAGAAAAACAATCTATTTATTTTATATTAACTAAGGCTATGAATTAGTTGGTTCGTCCTACATTATATATATAAATTATATTTTATAATTTATATATATATATATATATTATATTATATATAATATGTATATAGTATATATATATATATAATATATATATATAATATATAATATATTAAGGTATATATATATATAACATATATATTATATATATAATATTATATATAATATAATAATATATATATATATAATATATTATATATATAAATATTATATATATATATAATATTTATATATATATATATATATTATTATATATATATTATATATATATATTGTATATATATATATATAGATATATATTATATAATATATATATAATATATAATTTATTATATAATTATATATATTATATATATAATATATATATATATATATTATATATATATTAATTATATATATATATATATATAATTATATATATATAGTGGCTTTTATAAGTGTTGACTCATGGAACGAAAATTAATCAAAATAGATATATATTTCATGATTTAGTTAAATACATTAGTAAGTGCTGGATTTTCAATGTATTTAATTAAATTAACAAAGGTAATAGAAATTGATATATATTTTTGCGCTTCACACGTGTAGGCTTATAAAAATGAGTAAGCTTAAATTTATTTCAGTTTAAATTTGATGAATGTTCGCAAAGTTTGTAGAGACGTCATAATAATAATAATAATTTGATATTTGATATTTTTATATACTTTTATTTTTGATCGGGGTGGGGCTTCGGCTCCTTCTATATCTAACCCCGCCCCCCCGCAAACGGGTGGCTCCACTCGCTACGCTTCGTGGGGTCCGTGTGGATTTTTTTTTATAACTCCACATAAATTATATAATAATCGAAATAAAGAACTTAGAAAAAAAATCATTCATATTAATATAAATAATATATAATAATAATAAATAATATATAATAATAATAATAATAATAAAATTAATAAATAATAATAATATTTGAATAATAATTAATAAATAATATAATATAAAGATAATTTTTAATTTCTTAAAAATGTCATAATTACTAGAAATATTTTATAAAAAATTTACCTTTTAATAAATACTAAAATTCCTAGATATGATGATCAAATAACGCGAATAATAAGAATGCCGGCAATAAAAGAAAATTTCTCGGAAATTCGGGTTGTTTTCTCTTATCGAAAATTTTCCCCCGATAAACGGAGTCAACCTCTTATAATGTTCAATTATATATATATATATATAATATATATATATATATTATTATATATATTATATATATTATATATATATATATTATATAATATATATATATAATATATTATATATATATATATATATCTATTATATTATATAATTTAAGATTTCCATAACTGCTATATGTTAGTAATTAAATTTCCTACGAATAGATGATATGGATGCTTGCCTATGTATCCATAAACCTGATGATGCGTCTGGGAATCAATGTACCCGCCACCCCCCGTTGAGTAATCTTCGAAGGACCTATACCCAAGTTGTAGACAGGAAAATGGTCGACAGGAAAATAGTCGCTTTTTGCAAAAAATTATGCTCGACCTTTTTCCATCAGATTTTTTAGTGTGTCTACGACTTTTGGACATTTGTTAAAAAAAAATTTTCGACCATTTTCTTTCCGTTTTTTTGTGTCTAGCGACTTGGGACGAATAGGATATTTGGTTTATCGTTCATATATCGATTATTTTTACCGATATATTTTTTCCTTTTTTAAATTTATTTTTATTATAATTATTCTTAATAATTATAATTATATATAATATATATATTATATAATATATATATTCATATATATTTATATATATATATATATATATATAAATAATATCTATACTATAATATATTATACTATAATATATATATATATAAATAGCTATAGGGAAAGGAATACATTTTTGGAATGCTGGTAAAATTTTAGTTAAAAAAAAAAAAAAGATTTTTGTTAATAATTAGAGTAATATGAGGAGGAAGCCTATTTATCTCTATGGAGCATAAATTTTTTTTTTTTTAACTATAGAATACCCCAAGGGTATACGCACCGATGGCAGGAGTCGGGGCTCTCGGCCTTCCGGGGAACTATAGGGTAGGACTATTTCCCCCCCTCCGGGGAGGGTCTCCGGAACCCCGCTCTTGGTATTTGGGTGTCGCGGGGGTATGGAAAACGTCCCTACGGGGTATGGAAAACGTCCCCCTGTGTTCCCCGTCGGCTCGGGCCCCCTAATTGCCGTAGTTTTTTTAGATTTTTTTTTTTTTTTTTTTTTTTTTTTTTTTTTTTTTATTTTCCGAACTAAATTTCACCAGCAAAAATGTATTTCTTTTTTCTGTAGCTATTGTAGTTTTTGATGATATGGATTGGTCCTCTCTAGAAAGCTGACCTAATATATATATATATATATATATATTATATAATATATTATACTATATATATAATAATATATTTATATTATGTATATATAATATATATATAATAGAATAATATTTATATATATGTATATATATATATATATATATATTATAAACCACTCATATATATATATATATAATATTATGGTTAATATATATATAATATATATATATATATATATATTTATATATATATATATAATATATATAGATATATATAGTATTATATATATATATCTTATATTTATTATATATTATATTATATATATAAAATAATCGATTGATAGGTGTCGATCATTTGGCATTGTTGATTTATAGTGTCGACGATTTGGACGAGCAACAGAAAATTTTGTGAACCATTTCACCTATGAGAAATTATTTGTCGACGATTTGGACAAGTTGAAATTTTGTTAAAATGCCTGTCGACCTTTCTTCCTGTCGACCAATTTTCCTGTCGAGACTTGGGTATGTCCCCTCTTCGAAGACAAAAGAAAACTTTAATTAGAGAACAAGTTGAAGCTAATGGGTTCCCGTTGATGCGTTTTCACCAGGTTTGCTCCCTGTCCTTCCATCGATCTTCAAGATTACACTAACGAGTATATATTATATATATATATATAATATATAAGTATATATATATATATATATATATATATAGTTTATATATTATAATATATATATTAATTAAGATTAATAGACATTACGATAAAAAATACTAATAAGATAAATATTATTAAGTCCTATTGTAACATTGTGTATATTGACAAATATATTATATTTTTAAATAATATATATTATATTATATTATATATATATATATATATTATATATATATAAATATCTATATATTTATATGTATTTTATATATATATCTATATAATGTATAATATTTAGTTGATATTTATTGATTATTATATATATCTATAGTTATATAATAGTATATTATATATATATATATTATATTATATATATACTATATATATTATATATATTGATATATATATATTATATATATATTATGATATATATATTATATATATATATAATTTATTATATATATATATATAATATATATAGATATATATATATTATATATATATATATATAGTATATTATATAGATATATTTTATATATATATATATAATACATTGTTTGCATAAAAATTTGTTATTTCATTATATTCAACAAGAGCATAAATTTGCAAATAATTTTTATGTCATTTTTCCTCTACATACTTCATTAGCATTACGCTCTCCCTTAACCCCAACAAGCTTCATCCCCAAAAGATATTCCCAAAGCTTATTTTAAAATCTCTATGGTTGGCTGACAAATGACTGTATGAAAGGAGTTTTAATCATTGGTTTTTAGAGGTCATCGAATTTGCTATATAAGTCAAGTGACAGAAAGGAAAATGTGAACATTTCCTCACAATGAAAATTACATACTGTATATGATGTTGTTATTGATCATAATAAATTAAATATGGGTGCCAGTATATATATACTATAATAATATATATATAATATATTATATATATATTATTATTATATATATTTATATATATATTATATAATTATATATAATATATTTATATATATTTATTAGTATATATTTATATATATATATATATATTATATTATATATTTATATATATATATATTATATATATATATATATATATTATATATATATACTATAATTATATATTATAATATATATATATATATATATATATATATATATATATATATATATATATATATATATATATATATATATATATATATATATATATAATATATTAATATATATATATATATATAAGTATATATAGTATATATATAATATATGTTCTCCATGTGGTATTCTTTCAGATCAAAACTGGTGTGTGAATTCCTTTATTCTTTGGCGTCAATCTAATTTTTTTATTTAGTTTATCTCATTATAAAGTTTTATCTGCGTCCGTGTATGGTGGCAGAAAGAAGTGATATATATTATATAATATATATATATAATATATACCATACTCACCTATTATATATTATAGTATATATATTATATATTATATATTATATTAATATATATATATATATATATATATTATTATAAATATACTTGTATTGTAAATAGTATAGATAGGTTAAAGAGAGAATTTATGGTTTGACGATTATAAATATAACATTATATTTATTTATATATATATATTATATATATATATATATGTTATATATATAAATATATATATATATATATATATAGTACTATACTTATATATTAATATGTATTATATATAATATATATATATATATTATTATATATATATATTATATATATGTATATATATAATATATAATATTATATATATTATATATTAGTCAATAACTCTTTTATTTCCCGAGCTTATTTTATATCATTCTTTCATGTTGACTACTTGACC
>JABUQX010102093.1:17500-25000 GCA_015478945.1 Trachelipus rathkii | reverse complement strand
GTTGGGTGAGCAAAGATTAGGCTTAACGATAACTAATCGAGCAGGTGAGTCACAGGCGAGTTTTGGTGACCGTAGGTCACCCCTAAGGGGGTGTTGCCCCCTTAGCGCCAAGGTCAAATTCGTCCTGAAAACCCTGTTAGGCTTAACGTTTCGGAGTGAAATTTGGATGTGAGCTATATGATGACGTAATCTCGTCGGAGATGAGATTACGTTCCTCTGCGTCCTCCCTCCATAATGGGGGACTCTGCCCCACAAAAAATTAAAAATGATCTTAGAAGCTTGAAACTCAGAGAAAGGTTGAAGGAGTCGGAGTCGGAGACGGAGATGGAGTCGGATTCGGAGACGGAGTCGGAGTTCGATTCGGCTTCGGGGTCCAGGGACCCCACCGGAGGGGGGTCCCTTCCTGAAAAAAAGAAGAAGAAATGCATGGAATGCAAAGCAGAGGACGAAGAAGAAAGGAAGGAGGAAGGAAGGAGGAGGAAGGAGGAAGAAGGAAGGAAGAAGAATGAGGAAGGATTCAGAATCGGTATCGGCACCAGTGCTGGAGCCGGTGCGTTGCCGACATAGTAAACATTCGTTTAATAATACAAGATCATTACTGTTTTCATAACTGTTTCTGTTCTAGCATGTACATGTCGTCAATTGCATTGCATCTTGCAAAGATAAACCGTTTTTCTAAATGATGAAGACTAACATTTCTATTTTCAAATCTCATTTTCTATTTATAAACGTTAACTAATATACTTTTTTTTTTTTAAGTTGAAGCATACATATACTGTTTACTATTTGTTTTTTATAAGTTTTTATTTTGCATTTATACTTTGTGTTTAATTTTTTTAATTTTTTATTTTTTATTTTTATTTTTAAATTTATTTTTCTAACTTTATTTATTTTTTTATTTTTTTTATTTTTTTATTTTTTTTTTTTTTTTTTTTTTTTTTTTTTTTTATTTTAATTTATTTTTCTAACTTTTTTTTTTTTTTTTTAATTTTTTTTTTTTTTTTATTTTTTTTTTTATTTTTATTTTTTTTATTTTAATATTTTAATTTTTATTTTTTTTATTTTCTAACTTTATTTTTTATATAAGTTTTTATTTTAGATTTATACTTTGTGTTTAATTTTTTTATATAAGTTTTATTTTGCATTTATACTTTGTGTTTATTTGCTTTAATTTTTTTTTTATTTTAATTTTTATTTTTTATTTTTTTTTATTTTTATTTCTTTAAAACTTTTTGTTTTGTTAAAATTTTTTATACTTTTCATGTTTATAACGTAAAAATTTACGTTTTTACATACCCTAAATCAGTAAATCAGTAAATCAAAACCACCCACCCCACCTTCCACCATTCTGTGACCTATATTGATCTATTGATCTATTGATTCAAGTCACATTTCGAGTGTCCTTTTTGGATAAACATAACATAAAATCAAGTTCATTATACAAAAATCAAGTTTTCACATTAATAAAGCTAACATGACATCATCTGAACTAAGAAAATAATGTACAAAGACAAACCTAACAACTTACACATGAATAAACTGTTAACATTAACAAAGTTCCACACTTAACACCAGTAAAGAAACTAACATTACATGCAAAACGTAACCTATTCACACTTTTTCAAGCATATCTCTAACATATCAATGCTAATCGTACACTGACACAGTAACATTTAGCAAAAATTTATCACAACAATGGATAATTATCATACTGATCAGCGAATATACTCTAACGTAATAAGGTTTCCACATCAATAAAGCTAACATGAACTAAGAAAATAATGTGCAACGACAAACCTGACACACCTTAAGCCCTAATAAACTGCTATCATTAACAAAGTTCCATACTTGGCAACAGTAAGTAACTAGCATTACATGCAAAAACGTAACCTATTCACACTTTTTTCAAGCATGTCTCTAACATATCAATGCTGATTTTACATTAACACAGTAATATTAAGCAAAGATTTAACGTATCCTGACCTAACTATTGTAACGAACTAAGAATAAATGCTACACACACACAACACACACACACACACACACACAAAAACACACACACACCACACACACACACACACACACACACACACACACACACACACACACACACACACACACACACACACACACACACACACTACACACACACACACACACACACAACACACACACACACACACAACACACACACCACACACCACACACACACACACACACACAACACACACACACACACACACACACACACACACACACACACACACCCACACACACACCACACACACACACACAACACACACACACACCACACACACACACAACACACACACACACACACACACACACACACACACACACACACACACACACACACACACACACACACACACACACACACACACACACACACACACACACACAACAAACACACACAAACACACACACACACACACACACACCACACACACCACACACACACACACACACACACACACACACACACACACACACACACACACACACACACACACACACACACACACACACACACACACACACACACACACCCACACCAAACACCCACACACCACACACCACACACAACATTATGCAATAGTAAACCGGAAATATTTTTAGTTCTTATCTCTTTTTAGCGCTCCCGCCCCCTTCAGAAAATTTCAACTTCCGAAACATGAAAAGGAATTTTATGTAAGGTTAATAAAAATAACTTTATTATCTACATTTTATTATTCAGAATATTTGTACATGGAAAAAACATTAAACATTATACATTAGACATAGATAAATATTTATAATATATTAAATGGAAATTATTGTACCCTTATAACCATATGATGCAGTGCGACATGAATTTTTAATAAAGATTCGCTTGTCGGTTGTGTGCTGTACCATTTTAGTACCAGCAACAATACTGACACCTCCATATTTCCCAGGCTGAAAAGTTATATTAGACACACTGTAACATAACCCTCCTCTGTTACTTCCGTGTAAATTAGCATTAGGATTCTGTGACTCATCTATTCGTGCAGCTTTTTTATGAGGTAGGTCATCGTCTCGTACATCATCTTTATCAACATTATCAAATTGTATTTCATTCATTGCCTTCACTGTAACATCATGGTTTTTGATATCATTGTACAATGACTCATCGTGACCTATACTATTTTCAGAGCAACGATCATACGTTAACTTTAACAATTTTTCAAAATTAATAGTATCCTTTGTATCTTTATTGATTGTAAGACCTTTGGCTTTTACAATATATTTTATATTTCCATCTGCAGTTCTTATTCTAACAGCATAAGACTTAGGTCCAGTACACACAAAGGAATCGGCGTATGCCCCAGAACCGTATTCTGCTATTTCATCTGTTAGTTCACCTAAAAAGTTTCCTGTTTCAATAACTTCATCGTTTTCTCCAGCGACAAAAATACAAGAGTCTGTATCGCAGTACAATGCCCTTTGTTTGACTTTGTTAAGTAGCTCGTATAATTTTATACGTGCATATGCAGTCGTAAACGATGCGATAGGAATATTTGTAGCAGTTGACATGCGTTCGGCTAGTGCATTTTTGACAACTGTTACAACATATTTACAACCTATTGGAATAACGCTAATGACTTCATTGTCGCATTGATTGATTAGTTCCCATACTTGTTTATCACTAGTACATACTACATCGCCTCTTGTAGGCGTATTTTGTGCAAATTTTCCCCAAAGAGAATTGAGGCATAATTTTGCAATGAACCGCATTCCAGGGTTTTTCTTGATATTGTTAATATCAAGTTCGACACCTTCCTTTTCTCTGAAAAGACGGACAAACTCTTTAAGTTTTTCCTCGAAATCAGGATCGTCTTCGTGAATATTATTTGGTGGTCCTGATGCCTCTGTTTTTATTTTTAAAAAGTGGTTCACATATCCTTCAAATAAAAACTCCTTCTCTTTAAACGACCAAACTTCAAATATTTTAATTATTTCGTATCCCATCTCTAATGCTAACTGAATTTCAGGTGTTGTGTATACACCTTCAATAGCACGTTCATTCTTATCATGATTGCATTTCGCACAATTTTCTTCAACACATTTTGCACAGAGTGGGAATATTAATTTATTTTTGGCTCGTTTAGCGAGGACGGGGATGTATAAGTCTTGAGGAGGAAGAATCTTAATGTAAGCAGCACCGAAATATTCATCATTGAGTCCATTCTTAAATGATTCAATGTCTGGCACTTTATCACCTATTAGTTTTTCAGGGGGACCACAAGGGTATTTCATTCGTTTCTGAACATAAGGGTAAAGCGATGTATAGTCTAAATACATGATCTTCTGTCCTTTAGTTGGAGGGTAGTAATGTACGAATGGTTCAGTGCGACCTCCAAACAATGAATTGTCTATTATGAGTCTGTTGTTAACAACATCATTGCTAAGACGTTGAATATAGTCACTAATGCTTATGTTTTCATCGGTATGATCAGGATCTTGAATGATTTGGGTCTTTTGAACCTTCCATTCACATTCCCACACACGTACTACATTAAACCCGGCTTCTTTATACCTATCTTCTTGTTTCATGGTGAGATTGTAGCGGTCAACAGCCGATACGCCATGCAGCATACCTTTTCCTTTATTGCAGTCTTTATGTCCATGCCATGCACAACCATGGTATAGGAAAGCAGTTTTCACTCCTTTTACATAACCAAACCCGTCAGGGTAAAGCCACTTGTTCTTAATTTTGAACCCTTTCTCTCCACCGTTACGAGCATGCCTTATGTCTATATTGTTCAATTTTTCTTGATACAAGAGCCAGCGAATTGCTTCATAGGTGAAAGGTTTAGGGTTCTCTCGACCTAGAATAGTAATTTTTTCCTCAGGCATAAACACATTTTTATAAAGTGTAAAGCATAAAGATGCAATTGTTGTGTTGTTATCTAGACAATCTATATCAAATTCTTTAATGAAGCTACCTCTAAACTTCTCAAAACATTTTCTTAGTATATTAACATCTTGTACACAGTACTTTTCACATTCTTCAAAAATATTGTATTCTTTGCCTATAAACTTATTATAGTACTCTTCAAATTCTAGCTTTTCATCTGTTGACATTTTATCTACTTCGAAGAATTTCTTATCAGGAATAGGTCCTTTATAATTCAATGTATCTTCATTTAAAAATGTATAGGGAAAGAAACCCTTGGAATTGTCTTTTTCACTAACACCCATGCATTTAGGTAAGCTTTTCAATGCACATGGTGTGAAAAGCAATGTATCCCTGAAGTCTATATTTCCATTCGATCCCATTGAAATTATTTTATTACCTCTTTTTAAAGGGTTTCTGCTGATAGAATCTGAACTCGGGTGGGTCAGTAATGATGCATATACGAACTGATGATCAAATTTTCCACCATTATGTGCAGCAACAAGTACTTTTGACTTAGGATTTTTCTCTGAAAACTCCATCAGGAAGTCTATAAATTGATTTACAGGTGTTTTTTCGGTCTCTAATTTAAATGTTCTTGTTCTTGAACCACAATGTGAGCATACCTGCTCACCTTCCTTATCTGTACACATTTCGCATATCATCTGGCTTACCAGTAAATAAGGACGCAATTCTATTATTCTTCTTCCTTTATCATCATATCCTTTATCTTCCTGGTATGTCTCGATATCATAGTAACATGTATAAACCACCGGATCAGTATCTTTCTTCTTTTTAATTTTCTTTTTCATGTAGCATATATGATATTCGTCTTCTTTAGGCTCATATAATGTACTGCATGTTTTGCAATAAGCTTTTGTGCAATCGTGTTTGAAATTACCGTAACGATCAGCATTTATTTGCACAAGGCAGAGTTTGCAAATCTTAATTTTCTTGCACGTATTATTATCTTGATGTTTTTTAAAACAGAATGCATTATAAAATTCACGATTACATTCACGACATTCATGGAATATACCATCATGATCAAACGAGCCTTGACACTTATCGTATAGACACTGTCTACATCCATAATGTTCACAGTCTAATTTATGCGCGATATTATTACTGTTGAAAGTGTAGCAGTATGTGCAAAAGATACCGTTCATATACGCCTTATGCTTTTTGGTATTCTCGAAACATAACTTTAGTTTATCTTCTTTTATAGCATAGTAATGATTTACTCCATCATGACCTATAATGTATAAAGGGTCATTTCTGTTCTCGTTAGATGGATTATAAAGTATTTTTACTCCATTACCTTCAGGACCGAATACGACTATACGGCATTTTTCGACATTCTCGATTTTTTCAAAATCAGTTACTATGAAAGAATCTGTATATTCCATACCACATTTTTTAGCTAATGCTTCTGCCTCATTCTCAATTGTATAAGAATGAATATCTTTGACCTTTACACATTCTCTCGCTATTTTCCTAAACAAAATGACGGCCTTGAAAGCGCAACCCATAGCGCCTTCCTCTAGATGAACTTTACTAATGTAACGATGCTCGAAACTAAGATTTTGTGGCTCGAATGCATCGGTTTCACAGTCATCGCCTTTGCCTTTAGCTAACATGAACACAGTAGCTACTACTTTGAATTTGGTAAAGGACGCCTTATCACCGGACTGGAATGATCCTTCCAAGCGTCTCATCATCTCTTTCACCCCAATATTGTCCAGTATATCCCGGTAACTGATATTTACATAATATTTCCGGTCAGGTGACTGATCATCGCCAAAAGTGAAGTTAATACCCACCCTCATGCGTGCCCCATCGTAGTTCAAGTCTTGTAATATAGTTTCAATAACTTCACTCACAACCATTTCAAACGAGGCTTCAAGATCTCTTGGTCCATGGAAAAAGTTTTCGTCAATAACCTTAACTTCATAGGTATGACGTTCCATTGACCTTTTAAGTTTCTCTACAGAGATGTGCGTTATGTCTGTTATAGTGGTCTTCCTCTTCTTATTACCAGCATTCATCATCGAAGAGCTAGCCTGGAATAAATAATCATTATTATTATTTATGTTGCATTAGGCAATTAAAATCAAGTTTTCATGCCATTTAGGTCATTATACCAATAATATATTAGTTTAACATAGTATTTCTCATAACATATATTAAATATATTTATCCACACAACAACAACAACATACCATTTTAAAGGGTGCGATGATAACGTCACGTAGGATGCTTTTTACTCAAATGTATGGTTGTATATTCAACACGTTTCTGGAAAAGAATAATTTTTTTTTTTAGACATGTGCATATATCATTTTCCCTCTATTCTTTAATTAATGATGTTTTTAATTACCTTACGTTGATAATTATTGACCAGATGTATTACAATGTTATTTTTAAATGAGAAAATATATATATTAAAGAAAAAAATCTTACCTAGCTGAATAAGTATTGATTTGAAAAATCCTCATGTGTAGATATAAAAAAAAAAAAACTTGGCTAATGATTCAACAGGATCTGACTAAATGAGTCTT
>JABUQX010102093.1:0-10000 GCA_015478945.1 Trachelipus rathkii | reverse complement strand
CATTGAACTCAAATGGAATATATCGCTTAACGCAACTAAAGGAATCAAAAAACAAATTATAAAATTAATCGCTAAATGTTAACAAAATTTGAGAAGTGATAAAATGGTCCTGATGATGGTAAAAATTAGTAACATTTTTGGATATCAGCATTAGCAAAATTTTAGTAAGAAACAACATAAAAAATATAGAGAAACAAAATATTTCAAAAATTTTGTTACATTGTGTTATTAACGATAGAATTTGAAAATTTTATATTTTGCAGAAATAAAAATTTCATTAACAGTGTGTTTAATATGTAAATTTTAATACACAAAAAATATTGGAGAAACCAATTCCTCAATAAATTCCAATTTAAACATAGTCAAAACCATCCACTTGGTTAACATGATCCATTTGTAAACCTGAAATGATCATCGAAAAAAATTTTTTTTGTTGTTTTTATAATCGAGGGGGTTCATCTTAAAGTAAATATTAAATTATTTAATATGAAAATAAAACCCAAAACATTCTCTCTCTCTCTCTCTCTCTCTCTCTCTCTCTCTCTCTCTCTCTCTCTCTCTCTCTCTCTCTCTCTCTCTCTCTCTCTCTCTCTCTCTCTCTCTCTCATGAACCTCAGCAGTTGGAAGCTTTTAAGTTTTACCTCGAAAATTTCAGATAAAAAATTTACAAACCAAGTTCAATTTTTTTTAATAATTAGGTGGTTAAGAATGTTATATTGATATGCATGGACAACATGGGCAACAGGAATTTTTTATTATAATAATAATTAATAATAATAATAATAATAAAAAAAAAAAACAATCACAATTTCTACTTACCGAATCTTTTCGGGGCCTTCTATTTCCATTTAAATGTGACTTAAGGTTTCTTTCCAACCATTGTTCCTTCCTTGAGATGTCGACGCAATCTAATTCCTATCCGCAACAAATTACCTGTTCTTACCTTTGTTTGTTCATTTGTTTGTTCTCTCCCTCATCTTAAGTGATTCCATAACATTTTATATTATATATATATAATAATATATATATATATTAATATAGTATATATATATAAATATAGCAAGGGGTTGAGGGTTTGAATCCCCAAAATTATTTAAACTATCAAAAATTTTGCTGACTTGAAGCTTCTTATTTTTTTTTTGATGAATAATAATAAAATAATAAATTAATATAATAATAATAATAATAATAATAATAATAATAATAAATAATTAATAATACTAATAATAATATAATAATGATAATAATAATAATAAAATAATAATAATAATAATAATAATAATAATAATAATAATAATAATAATAATAATAATAATAATAATAATAATAATAATAATAATTAATAATGATAATAATAATAATGATAAGATAATAATTATAAAATAATAATAATAATAATAATAATAATAATAATAATAATAATAATAATAATAATAATAATAATAATTAAAATAATTAATAATAATAATAATGGAAAATTATAATAATGATAATAATGATAATAATGATAAATAATAATAATAATAATAATAATAATAATAATATAATAATAATAATAATAATAATAATAATAATAATAATAATAATAATAATAATAATAATAATAATAATAATAATAATAGAAAATTGAAAGTATATATTAATAGAAATAAAAAAAAAACATAATTTGAGATTCGTGAGGATTTCTTAGGTTTAGCGGCAGTTGAATGTATACAAAAGGATAATCTATTTATTTGGTATATTTTTTTTAAAATCATTTCGGTTTTCCCAATGGAAAATATTTAGATTAGACACTAAAGTAATTATAATAGTAAATTAAATACCGCTAAATTTGAGCTTCATTGTCAAATAATGAAAGATAAAACTGTTACACACAAAAAGTGCTTCAAATATGAAATACAAAATTCTAACTCATTTAGTAGTCTGGAAAAAAATGAATATGATATTTTAAATGCTTAACTAACTCTGGTTTTAAAGATACAGGTTTTTTTTTATGATGACGTAAGAGCATTTATATCAATTTTTGGAAGATAGGGTTGAATAACTGAATTACACTGAGTGTTTTTGTCACAAAAAGTTGGCGACCCTGACTGCAGTCGGCATTTGTATTGGTTCTCTCGTGGTTATTTGAAAGGTGGTTGCTTGTTTTGGAATAATATATATATATTATATATATTATATATATATATAATATATATATATATTTATCTCTAATTTATATATATATATATAATATATATATATATATATATATATTATATATATAATTATATACTATATATATACTATTTTCTCCCAGTATTTTTCAATCATTCATGTTTTATGTGTAAAATCGCAAAGAAACGCTAAAAAAGCATAGTATCTGTATTAACATTGTTGATTACTTTTGCTATATGTTTGGTGAAGTAAAATTTTCTTCCCAAAAACGCGAGATTACACTACACGTTAAAATTGCATACGTCCCTTACCTTGGCCTTAAAAAGGGCAAGATCCAATATTTTGCTCGGGCTGAGCCCCATTTTCCCTCCCCCCTAAAAATGGACATAAAATTCGGGATTTTTAGCCGATTTTGACTATATAATCACCAAAATAGCTTTTGTGGCCCTCTAAACGTTGTTTTTCCGTGTTTTTTCGTGTCTGTGAGTCATTTCTTTCAGAATTTCAATTTTTTCAAAACCCATGTTTTTGAAATTCTTAGCATCAACTACCAAAATGTTTTCGAAATGACTTCAAACTTGAAATATGCATAGATAGGTCCATTATCTAAAATAGTACATAAGTACTTTTTCGATTTTTTGAATTTTGTGCTCAGGGTTGTCCAATTTCCAAACCCACTTTTTTTTTAATTTTGAAATGAAAAATTGCGATAATTTTTTTTTATGTTCGGGCGAAGTGGATGAAATTTTCAGGGCTTATGTAGTCGGAGGAGATGCACATTTTTTACTTAGATAATTTCTTTGTATATGCATTAGGTTTGGATTTGTTCCTGGAACAAACTTTCAAAAAAAAAGTTTTTGAAAATTTTTAAAAACTTTTCTATTGAGTAGTAACAAAAAAATTATCTAAGTAAAAAGATGCATCTTGCCCGACTTTACAAGCTCTGAAAATTTGATGTTGATCGAACAAGAATAAAAAAACATATCGCAATTTTTCATTTCAAAATCCAAAAAATCCTGCTTTATCTGCTGGTGATATGATTGAAAAGTAGGGATAGGTTGAGCTTTGCTGTGTAATGAGGAATAGGTTGAAACTTATTCATAGGTTCCAAAATGTTAATGCCTTTTTCGTAGCTTCAAATGTTAGTATCTAGTTGTAGGCTTCACCCATTGTAATGTTAGATATGTTAGCTATGTTTAATTTCTGTTACGTTTTGTTAAATATTACTATGCCAACGTGAAATTAAAACTGATTTGTTAGAGAAATGATAAGTTTCGTAAGATATTACTGTGCTAGCCGGCGATGTGTTAGGGAAACGTGGGCATAAGTTAAGTTTTTGCTGAGTAATGCTGGGTTTGCCCGAGAATTTTGTTAATGTCTCCGTTTATTCATAGTTCAAATGATGTAATATTTGATATGAGGACACTTTGATGAAGGTAGTGTCAATTCATTAGTTCAAGATTCTGGTATTTTGATAATTTAGTCACTTGTTAGGATTTTGTTAATATAAACTGCTTTAGCGTTGCTGATATTGTTGGGAAAAAGTGGGGATACATTGAGTTTTTGTATGTTCTGTTAGCTACTTTACTGTTAATGTAAGGGAACATTCGTGAATGTTAGCATATTATTCATACGTGAGATATGTTAGGTTTGTCTGTGTACATTATATTCTTATTCAGGTTTATTGATATGTTAGCTTTATGATGTGGAAAAACTTTGTTACTACTAAATATCTTTATCTGTATGGATAATAGGAAGGATATGAAAATTTTGTTAAATATTACTATGTCAGGGTGAAATTACAATGATATGTTATAGATACGTTTGAAAAGTTGTGAACAAGGGACGTTCTGTATGCTGTTAGTACTTTACTGTTGTAGTATGGAAACTTTGTAATTGTTGGCTGTTTATTCGTAGCTTTAAGTATGTTAGGTTTGTCGTTCTGTACATTATATTCTTAGTCAGTTATGATATGTTATCTTATGATATTAAAACTTGGTTACGTTATTAGCATATATAAAGAACTTATTTTATATTAGTTTAGTTTATCCAAAATGATACTCGAAATATGACTTGATCAAGTAGTCATGCGAAGGGTGGTGGGGAGGAGTGGAGGGGCGGGTGGTTTAATTTACTGATTCATTGGTTTACTGCTTTAAAACACAGTATATATATATTACCAGTAGGTCGAAGATAGGAATATTTCGGGCCTTTCTGATATGCCCTTTATAATTGAAAATAAATTCATGTACTATTTATGACGTTTTAAAAACAAATATTAGTCATTTTCCTTAAAAAAAATTTACCACGATAAATACTAAAAATATGTCTATGACTTTAGAAATAAATTTTGCCTAAATACAAAGCAATTTAAAAGTTTTTATTATTGGTGGGGAATTTTGTAGCCATGAAAAAACACACGAACACAAGATGTTCCGAGAATAATAACATCGGATTGAAAAACTATAATCTACTATGTTTAAAACCAGTAAACTAATACACTTTACTATGATATTTTATTCAAAGAACCTATTTTTATGTAATGTTTGGATAAATCTTTGTTATGTTTGCAATTATTCGTTGGGGATTATGATAGTTAGGTAAGGTTAAGATAATTTTTTTTTAAATATTACTATATTAATGTAAAAACTTTGTTACTTTAGCATATATTCGTTATTCAGTATGATAATTAGACAGGGTTTTATGATAAAATTTTTGTTAAATATTACCATGTTATGTAAAATTAGCATTGATATGTTAGAGATATGCTTGAAAAAAAGTGTGAAAAGGTTACGTTTTGTACGCTTGAGTGTAGTTACTTTACTTTTTTAAGCATGGAACTTTGTTAATGTTTAGTAGTTTATTCGGGCGTTAGGTGTGTTATGTCGTTCTACATTATATTCTTAGTTCAGGTTATGCTATGTTAGCTTTATTAATGTGAAAACTTTGCCACGTTAGCATATATTCGTTGGTTAGTATATAAGGAACTTATTTTTTTTGTGCTATGTTTATCGAAATGATACTCGAAATCTCTGACCTGAATCAATAGATCATGAAGGGGCATGGAGAGAGGAGGGGAGGATATCTGGTAGTTTGATTACTGATTACTGATTTAGGATCAGTTAACTATACAATTTACTATGATATTTTACTTTAAAGAACGTATTTTTTATGTTATGTTTTGGATAAAAAAATTTTATGTTTGCAATTATTCTTTGGGAATTATGATAGTTAGTAAAGGTTATTGATCAAATGTTTTGCTAAATATTTATTATGTTAAGTGTAAAAAAAATTTGTTAGTTGCAATAATTCGTGGTCTGGATGACAATTAGAGGAAGGTTATGATGAAATTTTTGTTAAATATTACAATGTTAATGTAAATTAACATTGATATGTTAGAGATATGCTTGACAAAGTACGAATAGGTTACGTTTTTGTGTGCTATGTTAGTTACTTTACTGTTGTTAAGTGTGGAACTTTGTTAATGTTAACAGTTTGTATTCGTGCGAAAGGTAGTGTTAGGTTTGTCATTGTACATTATATCTTAGTTTCAGGTGATGATATGTTAGCTTTATTAATGTGAAACTTTGTTACTTAGCAATTATTAAACATTGATATCTTGGAGATATGCTTACAAAGTGTGATAGGATTCGTTTTGTATGCATCGTTAGTTACTTTACGTTGTTGTTAAGTGAGGAATTTTGTTAATGGTAACAGTTTATTCGTGCTTAAGGTGTGCTAGGTTTGTCGTTGTACATTATACCTAAAATACGTAGACAACTTATTTACAGCTTCTTTAATGCGTCTCATTAACACAATTATTTTGCTGTATATTTAAAAAAAAAAAACTAGAGATTATTTAAAGATTTTCAGGTAATATTCGTTTTTCTCATCCTTAAATTAGTTAATTTTACAATTTATTATATCGGGAAGCAGATGATTTTTTTTTTGTTTTTTTTTTTAAGTGTAAATATGAAATTAACAAGAAAATAAAGTGAAAACTAGTATGAATTAGTCATTATATATATCAAATATAGCCCTATGATTATATTAGATCTATAAATAATTTCGGCAATTATCGAAAGAAGTGGTTAAACAATCCGTTCGTAATTAAACTAAAAAGCAAGTTTTTGAAAATTAAATCTAAGCAAAATTTTAAGACACATAATAAACATTAAGATAAAAAATAAAATAAAAAAAATCTCTGCACGTTCCAGTTTAAAAAAAAAAAAAAGCTCTTAATTGCAAACAAATTACTAAATAAAAAACAAATTTTTCATCCCCCAACTCCGCAACCTCCCAAAACAAAATTTTCATTCTCCCTCTTCATTCCCCAACTTCACAACCTCCCCACTACCTCTAACATTCCTTTCTCCATTTCCTAGAAAAAATATTATAAATTACTCTTACATTATAAATCTTTAAAGCAGTTAAAAATGGACTAAAATAAATAAGTTAAAGTTAATGATTAAAATTGGTTTAATTTTTTAATTTAATTTTGCTTTTCGGTGAAATAAAGTCTTCTATTATTTTATCTGAGAGGAAAAACAAGCAATGTAAGCATGCATACTTACAGAGCAATGGGTTTGACAAAAACATACTAATACAGACACACACACACATAGATATATATAAAGATCTTTTTGTTTCATTAACCGCTTGATTTTTTAATAATTTTAGAGTAAGTACATTTTTTAAGTAGTATATGTTGTAATTTCATTGTAATTTATATTTATATATATATATATTATATATATATATATATATATATATATATATAATTATATATATATATATATATATATATATATATATATATATATATATATAATATATATATATATATATATTATAATATATATATATATATATATATATATATATATATATATATATATATATATATATTATATATATATATATAATATATATATATATATATATATATATATATATATATATATATATATATATCATATATAATATATATATGGACTACAAAAAGCCCAATGAAAAAAACTTTTAATAAAAACCGGGCTAGCTTTTCTATTCGAGAGAGCAATTGTTTCCCTCTTTCAGCCCAATAGTAAAGTAGCAAAAATTAAAATGTATAAGACACAAAAAAAGAGAATAATATAATAATAATAATAATAATAATAATAATAATAATAATAATAATAATATAATAATAATAATAATATAATAATAATAATAATATTCATGCAAATAATAAATAATAATAATATAATAATAATAATATAATAATAATAATAATAAATAATAAATAATTAATAATAATAAGAATATAATAATTAATAATAATAAATAATAATAATAATAATAATAATAATAATAGCAATAACAATAATAATAATAATAATAATAATAAACAATAATAATAATTAGGTGTTTGCTGTACATAAAGAAAGTTCAACTTATTGTATTTAAATTTCTTACAAATTTAGAAAGTTTAGAATAATTTAACAAAATAATAGTAAACTCATCAATGAGATTGCTCTGAAGACTATTAAAATTTCAAACATTTTTGATAAAGAAGGCTTCTATCAACTATTAGTATCTGAATCAGGGTATAACAAAGTCATATTTGGAACTTGGGATGGTCTATTCTTTGCTCAAACTCCACTTGGTGCTTATGTAAGGATGATGCCTGGTCTCCTGTTTTTAGTGCGTAGGTGTGCTGATACTTCCTTCTTGAAAAATCATTAGTCTCCCCAAAGTATACAGAGGGACAATCCTTACGGCTTACACTGAATCTTGTAGACACCTTGATTATTATTTTCCTTTTCATTAAATCTAGTTTTACATAAGAATCTTTTTGTCGTGTTTGATATGGTAGGCACCAGGAAAATCTTTTGGTACATTTTCCTTTAGTCCCTTTATGTTGCCTGGTATCTTTAAAAATATTTTATTTTCAGGAGCGGTCAGAGTTGTAGGAGTGTAGAACTTTCTCTTTGCAGCTGTCAATGTTTTAGAGATGTAACTCCGAGGATAGCCCAAACCTTTGAAAACACTCTTAAATTTTAGTAATAATAGTTTTCAGAGCAATCTCTTTGATGGTTTTATTAATATTTTATTGTTAAATTATTCTAAACTTTCTAAATTTGACATAAATTTAAATACAATAACCTGAACCTTCTTTACGTACAACAACCAACTAAATATTGTTATTATTACTTTTCGCTATTTGATGTTTTAACCATTTTATTTTTGCTGCTTTAGTATTGGGCTAAAAAGAGGAGAAAATTGCTTTCTCGAAAGGATAGCCCGGTTTTATTAAAAGTTTTTTATTGAGTTTATTTGTAGTCATATATATATATATATATATATATATATATATATATATATATATATATATATATATATATATATATATATATATATATATATATATATATATATATATATATATATATATATTATATATATCCCCTGGTGGCCAAATGCCTTCTTAATCCACCAGAGTTGTGAAGGAGTTCTTGAGATAGATCCAATTTAAAGGCCGACATGGCACGATACAAGCCGTTTGAAAGTGTGTAAGTCAAACGGTAGTTGGGAAAATAAATAAAGGGAGTGTGTTCCACGTTTACCATGGAAGTACATGTAAGATTGGCATAGGGTTAAGTATGGGGTCAGAAGTTTGATAGGGAAAAGGATTAGATGTGTAGAAATTGCGCCGTCACACGAATCCCTTCTAATGAGAGGAGGTATACGATTGAAGAGTTCAGAAGGTGCAGTGTCAGTTGATAGCGATTAAAATAAAGAGCGGTATGGCAACAATTCCACTGATAGATAGAGACTGGAAAGAATTAGTGTGAGCAGGAGAGTTAATACGACGAAAAGCTCTAGACTCCACCTTTTCAAGAAGAGCTGTATGAGTATAACAGCCTCAGGTTTGAAGCATAAACTTCATACAGGTGAATGACACTCCTATGAAGAGCAGCAACTAGGACGGCGTGAAGATATTCCTGATGCCGCCTCATTATTATGGATAATCTTCCGTTTTAAAAATGTATTATCTTCGCACATTTCTCATATCGATAAAAAATTAATCACCTTCCTACCAATCTCAGTATCTTCTTTTACCCTAAAGGCACCTGCTATCATATCTCTATAATTACAAGATTATCTCCATAAACAGATGAAGGAACTGAATTTTTGAGGAGGAATTAATACAACTAAGATTCTACATCCCAATTAGAAATACGAGAAAAATCAAAGGACATTTACTTTGAAGCCACCCTTTTAGCATCAGTAATTTAAAGTTGAATTGCGTACCTTTTAAAGTGAGTAAATAAGGAAGGGGAGAATCGTCAGTGTAAGAGTGGATTGGTGATGAAATAAAATATAAGAACTCATTACTGAAAAGTTGAAAATGAATTGGGATTAGGACAGAACATTGAGGAATACAACTATCGAAATATTTAAATGATTATCGGTAACATTCTGCAACTACTGCTATAAACTGGCCTGAAAAGAAATTTAAAAAGGACATATACCCAAAGAACGACTATAGAAATAAAATATTTAGGCCAGGATGTATCGAAAGCTTTTGATATGACTAGCGTTAAAGCATTTTTTTACCGAAATGCCGAAGATAAATGTACCAAGAATTAGAAAGAAGGGAATGAAGATCCCAAGTAAAGCGCTTTTTACAGAGGTTAAAAATGTAGTCAGATTTAATATCAAAATAATAGTAATGTTTCTGTTAAGAATAAACTCGAAAACCTTGCAAAGGGTAGAGGTGGTTAAAGCGATAGGAGATTAGGTATATGATCGAGAGGGGTCACCCTTTTTCGGTACAGGTTGGATGATCCCTCGCTTC
>JABUQX010102092.1:7500-20852 GCA_015478945.1 Trachelipus rathkii | reverse complement strand
AGGAATGGAGATAGCAGGGTGATTGAAGTATGAACAGACAGAAGACAGAGATATTAACAGTAAACGGAGGAAATGAGGAGGGGATGAGAATTTGATGGTGAGAAGAGGGTTGAGGTGAAGGCGGTAAATACCTGCATTATCTCGGAGGGTGTTTTAACAGAAGGGAGGAAGTGGAGAAAGATTACACGAAGAATGGAAAGGTATGGATTAGTTATGAAAGCGTTATACCCCATGATGAATAAGAATTTAGAAATCTATCGAATAGAGAGTAAAAATATAGGGGCTTGCATTTTTAAACAGCATAACTGACTCCTCACACTGCTGTACGGAGCGGAAACAGGACAACAACGAGAAGATGAGGAGAGTTAGAATACAAGCGGCGGAAATTTGAAGGATATTTAAGATAACTATGATTGGAAAGAAGTAAGAGAGACAGTAATAAGAAATGAAGTATTAGAGAAGATATAAGGTGAAGAAGTTGACACTGAAAGTATGATGCTGGGCGAAGATTGAGATTTTTTTGGTGGACATGGAGAATGATGGAAGCAACGATAGCAAGCCGAAATAAAGATGGGAATGGACACCAGAGTGCAGAAGACCAAGGGAAAGCGAAGAAGAGATGGGCGGAATCTGTGGAGGACTCTCTCGAAAATGCAGCTAACCAAATTATGAAGAAGTCCACTGAAGAGAAGAGGTAATGTGCAGAGAGAGGACGTCTGAGAAAAGATGCTTGCGCGGCGGACAGGATGAAGAATCCTTCCTGGAATGTAGGCATAGAAGAAATATATATAGATTATATATATACTATATATATTATTATATATATATAATATAATATATATTATATAATAATATTATAATATATATAATTATTATATTATATATATATATATGGAACAACAACCACTTCAGCATCATCTTCACCAACTACATAATATGGAGCTTCATTTCTATTATAAAACATATACTCTTAATTTGCTTTGAATATAAACTATTATTCTATTATTATAAAATTTATATCCGATAACTTATGCCGTCAAATTTTGATTAAAGCTTAAATAATTTAAACGATACCATATCATTACTGATTAAACTAAATAATATATCTATCTATAGATTATATATAGATTTTTATATATATACCATATATTATATATATATATATATATATAAATATATATATATAGATATAGTTATATTTATCAAAAGAGATGAACTTTTACATTACTAATACATGAACTTACAGCTAATATCATCTACTCATTGAATGATTAGTCTTAAAAAATAGAATAGCATCTGCCAGCTTTTTCCTCATTTCTTCCTCTTTTTCTGATTTTATAATGCGAAGAACAGAAAAGCAGTTCCACGCTTAACTTGCTTGGACGGATAGACTATGTAACAGCAATTTTCAGTTTCTTGTACATGTCTTATTTATACTCTTCGAAAGTTACATAAAAAGTTTTTTCATACATTCTTTTCAGTTTTAAGCAAAGATAACTTTTTTTTTATAAGATAAGAATATTGGTCTGTACAAGGATTATAGACCTTAACCATATTTTCTTAACCAATCGACGCTTTCGACTAAGCCTCCTATCAATATCTAAAAGCTTTTCATACTAATCTTCTGAACTTTCTGAAGAATGACTTGAGAAGATAGTAACGGAGATAGTTGTAGTCTAAAGTTAGGCAATATGTTTTTAATGTATCCTTTTACTTCTTGACTCCTGCAAACCCTTTAATACAAATGACCACATTGCAAAGTGCAGATTTAGTTTTTTTTTGTTTCAGTTAAGCTTACCACCTGTAGGATTGGATCAATATACACAACAGCTAGTAATAATATCATTGTCAATTGCAGAGAAAATTATCTCATTCGTACCATGGGTCTTTATTCCTTCAGATAAATTCTTAAATATTAGATGTATAAGGTGAAGCGTTTGAATTATTAGAATTATAATCCAAATTTTGATAACATAAGTGCTCAGGTTAAAAAAATCTTCGAAGTTTGCAATTGCATTTTGTAATGGGAAGCGTCGAATTGTCAATAAACTTGCATGAAGTGATTGAAGGCATTCACAGAGTCACAATTTTTAACTTTGTCAGTTTAAAAATTTTTCCGACTCCAACTCTATCTTGAAGTTTACCGACTTACGGATTCCTGGAAAATTGCACGACTCGACTCCGACTCCACCCTCTCCACCCTCTTCAAAATTACCGACTCCGACTCCACCCTCTTCAAAACTACCGACTCCGCGACTCCGACTTCGCAACCCTGGTGTGAAGAACAGTAGATAGGACTTCTCAGCTTGAAAATTAGTTTGGGATCAATAGTCAGAGTGCAAAAGCTGTATTAAGCAGGTTTGAACAATGGCTGGGAAGTGAGAAATACCTAGGCAATATAGTTTTGCTATCACTGCAGTAATATGTCCTTCAAAAAGCTGTGATGTTTTGCTAAAGCAATTATAGAAAATCATCTAGTATTTAGAATGCTGCCCCATATTTTAGAAGATTATCGAAAGCGTTTTTGATGCAAAATCCACACAACCACTGCCTCAGCCAGATATTTTTTAAAAAAATTCAGACTGGTGGTGTAAGCTATAAAAGACAAAATACAAAACTGGTAGTATTGATAGATGAAATAAAGTATAATATATAAAATTATCGTATATATCGGACCCAATTATGAATGAGTCTTTAAAATCGAAAAATCTAAAAAAAATTCAAACACTCAATATCATGATTATTAATAGTTGTATTCAGATTTTGCTTAATTTTTTTGAATTTTTATGACTTCCCTCCATAGAAAAGAACATTTTTCAGAGATACGCTCATGCTATTTCCAATCACGCTTAGTGTATTGCATAAGCAAAGTTACATTTATTTTTTCAAGATTATATCTTACAGGGATCCATTTCATAACATTATTATGAGAAAATGAAAGCAATTTAAGACAAGTTTGTATATTTATAATCATACATGTATGTATAATCGTGGTCAAGTCCCAATTTAAAAATTCCATGCCCCAAACTAATGAGCTGTACATATTATTAAATCGATTGTTAACTACAGGGAAAATGAAAAAGAGGTTGCAGACAAGTCACTGTCTAAAATGAAAAACTCAATATATTGGTGTATATTAACTCGGATGTCTAGTGCAATTGTCAGTTTGATTTCGACTGACACTTTGAAAAATATGTCAAATATAAAGAACCCGAGTCATTATGCTGCAGAATAATTTAACATCCGAACAAGTAGTGAAATAATATGATTTCGTATGATTAATTACATATGACTATGTAGGCTTGTAAATAGTAACACTCTGTTCTTAAAACAATTCGGTTATTATTTTAATGTTGACAAAGAGCGTATTTTTTTGTTTACTACCTCGTTTATACTCAATTTATTTTAAGGAGTTTCGAAATTCGAGACGGAATTTTTAACTTACTGACCCTGAATGTGGTGTATATCAAATCAACTATTATTTAAAAGCTAAGGAAATCTTTATCTCCGAAACCTCTCAAGATTAGTCAGTTACAAAATATTTATACGAATAAACCGTTAAGAAACAACTACATTTGTACATAGTTTTTCATCTGAAGTAGTAAAATTTCCTGACTCTTCTTTAAAACCAACTCTTTTATCTAAGCCATTACCGCTTTAATCTATATATCGAATAATAATAATTCAATATCTTATCAGTTATTTACATTTTAAAATGCTTTCAAATAGTTAAAAAAAAAGAAAAAAAAAATATATTTGAAACATGTTTGAGACATATTTTCTTGTTTTATAACTGTTGCTCAATAGTTGTCAGTTCAATGCCTCATTGTACTACAGTTTACTTTTTTTAATATAGTATATATATAATATATTTAAATTATATTATATATATATATATATGATATATTATATATATATATATAAGATATATATAATTAGTGATAAATATATTTATATATATATATATATTATGTATATATATATTATAATATATATATATATATTAATATATAGTATTAATATATATTATTTTATATATATATATTAGATAATATATATATATATATGATGTAGTTATAGTATAGTATATATATATTATATATATTATATTATTATATATTAATTATAGATTATAATATTATTAGTATATATATAATTATATTTTATTATTATATATATATATATAATATATACATCAAATTTTATAAACATCTTAATATATAATATATATATAATATTATATATGATATAATATATATATTTATATATATATTTATATATTATAATATAGTAGTAAATATGATATTATATATATATATATATATATATAATATATATTATTATAATATATATTATATTATTATATATATTAATATATATATAAATATATTATATATATATAATAATATATTTATATATATATAAATATTATAGTGATAGTATATATATACTATATATTATATTATATATATATATATATATATATTTAATATATATTATTATATACTTTTATAAAATATTCATATATTATATAATATAGATTATTATTAGTGTATATATTATATATATTATATATATATATATATTATATATATATATATACTATAATTATTATTATATATATAATATATTATTAATATATTAATTTATTATATATATATTATAGATTATATATATATATCAATTATATAGCATATTATATATAACTGAATATATATATAATATTAATATTATATCTAATATGGTTATAGTGATATTAATATATATATATATATATATTATATATATATATATATATCATATATATATATATATATATTATATATATATATAAATATATATTATATATTATAGATATAATAAATGATATAATATATATATATATATATATAAATACTATATTATTATATATATATATATATTATATATAATATTATATATATATATTATATATATATATATATTAGATATTATTATATTACATATATATATAATATATATATATATATATTATATATTAATTATATATATTATATATATAATATATATTATATATATATATATTGAGATTATATATGTATAAATATATATATTTAAATATATAATGTATATATTATATTATGTATATATATTATATATATAATATATAATATATATATATAATATATATATATATATATATATATATATTATATTATATAATATATATATTTATATAAATATTATTATAATATATATATATATATATATATAATATGATAGTTATAAATATAGTATATATATATATAGTTATATATTTATATATATTATATATACATAATATATATAGTTAGTTAAAGTATACATATATACCCGGCTTTAGCGGGTTATCGTACCTCCGTATAAAGTTTATAGCCCCTCAGGTGGTGACGTAACCTCATCGTAGACACGATGGGTACGTGGCCGTTCACCCCACGGAGAGATTGTGTCCGACCCCTAAAAATGAAGAAAATTAGACTGTTACGAATGCGATGAAATTGAGTATCGTGCATCAGAGGAGGATAGGTAGATAGAAGAGTTCGAACCGGATCGAGTCCGACCGTGCGACTGTTGCTGGAGCCTGGTCTGGTGTCCGAGTTAGTGAAATATTTGTTAGAATAATACAAATATTGTATCGTCTTATATTATGTTTTCGAACCAAAGATTCGAATAATGAGGTGTTGTAAGTTCGTTAAAGTTGTCTGTTTTAGGAAACGCCCGGAGGAGTCTCCCAAAAGAATGGACGAAATACATAGAAGAATAGTGAGGAAAGCGGTAAAGTGACGGGAAGTGATTGGAGTCGGAGAAGAAAGGAGTATGGAAATTGTAGTTCTCGAGATGGTGGATTGTCGTGTACAGTCAATACGCACGCGTGCTAGTAGCCGGCCGGTGCTAAATAATAAAGATTCGTTTTAAGCCCAATATTGGTATCTAAAATATATGCTTATAAGGTCGTAGAACTTGAATATGAGGGTTGTAAGTTCGTTAAGGTGTCTTGGGACCCGCCAAAGGGCGTCCCCAGAAGATAAATGCATGTGAGCTTCCAAATACAGGAAGAAGCATGGAAGTATAAGGCAGAAGAGGGGCTTGAATGGTTGTGGATTGAGGATGAGAGTGTTTGAGGGTAAGGAGTTAGAGTTTGATTGTCGGTGGTACCGCGGTTTACCGGTGCTGAGCCGGTGCGGTGCCTTGAGTCCAAACAATCGTCATGCTGTCTGTGTTCATCTAATGGTATATTGTTTGCAGCTAGTGTATTTACAAGTATGGCTTTATCCTGTCGAAGTAGATGTCTGAGAGCCCCCAGAGATTGGTCCTTGGGCTGCTAGGATAGTAGTAAGGCATGGAATGCAAAAACAGAAGAGGAAGATAAATAGGACTGGAAAAGAGCACGGATGCATCTTACAAAGATAACCCGTTTTCTAAAGAAGGTTGAAGACTGACATTCTATTTTCAAACTCTCGTCTTTTTTTCATTAACGTCAACTAAAATATATTTTCTTCCTAAGTTGAAACATGCATATATTGTTTGCTATTTTTATTTTGTTTCATTTTACATTTATTCTTTGTTTTTAATTTTTTTTAAATTTAAAATTTAAAATTATTTTCAAAAATTATATTTTTTATTTATTACCGATTGACTTTTGTGAAATGAAAGCTAAATGATAGTTTTAACTAAAATCTTATTTTTTTCTATCTTATATAACTTAAAATAATTTGTATCCTGTTTACACACACAAAAATCAGATAATCTAAACCACCCCCCCTCACGCCTTATCCCACCCATCTGCAATATCTATGATCATATGATCTATTTGATTCAAAGTCATATTATGTATAAGGCATATATCTACAAAACTTTTATGTCAATTATTATATTACTGATAGTCTTAAAAACTATATATTTCTGTTACTAAAATATTTTATTCTTTTTAAGTTTATAGCTCAAAAAATTTACATTTTTACACCACCTAAAGCAGTAAATCAAAAAACCCACACCACCCTTCCCACGTATCCATGATCTATTTATCTATGATGCAAATCATTATTTGTCATTAATTCATAACACAAATAGCCTCTTATATTATTTTTTATTTTTTTGTTTAAAAAATATATATTTTTACTAAAATTTTTATTCCTTTTTATGTTTTTTAACTTAAAAAATCCCGTTTTACAGACCATAAAGCAGTAAATCAGTGAATCAGTAAATCAAGCCACCCTCCACACCAATCCTCCCGCCATCCATGATCTATTAATTCTATATAATTCATGTCAATGTTAATACATTCTTGATATGAAAACATAAACAAAATATAGTAAGTCATTTGGTTTTAATACCGATTAACGATATTATATTACTAAAAAACAAGTTGTATTTTCACCTAATGTTAATCTTTTAGTAGTACGATATGTCTATATACGTCTAAACTTGATTAGGTATTTTAATGTACGACGACAAAACTCTAACATACTTTACGCATGAATTAAACATGCCAACATGTAAACATTCGTTTAGCACCATATTGGTATCAATGTATATGTTTATATAGATCGTAATCTTGAGTATAAGATAGTTCATGTTCCTAATAGATGTCTGGGGACCCCCAAGAGGTTGTTCCTCAGAAGAAACGCACTGATTGCGTGACAGAAGAGGAAGAAGAAAAAGGAAAGGAGGAAGGATGAAGGAAAAAGAAGTCTCATGTATCGGAGCAAATGAATCATAGCCAGCACCGGTGCTGCGCAGGGCCGAGTGCGGTGTCGGTTTGTAAACATGTTGTTTAGCCCCATAATGATATCAATGTATATGTTTAAGGCGAACACCATATGTTGTCCAATATATATGAATTTTATCACAAAGAGCTGATTGATTATAACATCTCTTTACCTATCATATTTAATACATGTTATCTTAACCTAATACACCTTTACCGTTCACATGTTCTCCTAAGTTTCGAACATAGTACAGGTCGTCATTTGCTATGCATCTTACAAAAATAACCCTTTTTCTAAAGGTTGAAAATTACATTCTTCTATTTTCAAAGCCTGGTAACAATCATCAAAACATCAACTAAATAAATGTTTTAAAATTAAAAAACAAATTGTTTAAACTTTTTTTATTTTATTTTTACTTATTTAAATTTATTTTTCAAACTTTATCTATTTTTTAAATTTATTTATTTAAAAAAAAAATATTCTTTTAAAAACTTTTATTTATTTTTTGTCTTTTTGTTTAAAATTTTTTTGTTGTTACAAAAAAAATTTATTCTTTTTATGTTTATAACGTAAAAAATCAGTAATTTAGTAAATCAATACACCCACCCATCCATGATCTATTGATCAATTGATCTATTGATTCAAGTCATATTTCCGGTATCATTCTCACATGTATAAACATAACAAAAATATAAGTTCTTCTGGAAAATAATTTCACAGTAAAATCATTTAACATAACCTATCAAAACATACCCTAACCTAACCCATCTATCATACTGTCTAACATATATATATATATATATATATATTATATATATATATATGCTAACGTAACAAAGTTGTTATATCAATAAAACTAACATATCATATACTGATCAAAGAACATGAACAAAGGTTCATACTTAATGACAGTAAAGTAACTAATATTACATAGAAACGTAACCTATTCACACTTTCAAGCATATCTCTATCATATCAATGTTAATTTTACATTAAAAGTATTAATCATATAACAAACATTTATCAGCATAAATAATCACTTAACCTAACCTATTATGCTGAACGAACAATAAATGACCCATACACACACAAACACACACACACAAACACATAGACACACACACAGCTAACATAGCACTACTTGAACTAAGAATTTAATGTACAACAACAAACCTAACTTACCTTACGTACGAATAAACTGTAACATTAACACAGTTCCATAACATAACCGGACCAAATATTAAAATTGCATACTAAAAACGCGAACCTACTCACACTTTTCAAGCATATCTCTAACTAACAATGTTAACTATTAATTTTACATTTAATATATAATATTTAATAAAAAATATATATCATTACCTAATCTAAACCAATTGCCAGTTCCCAACCAATAATGCTACAACAAAGTTTTCACATCAATAAGCTATAACTCATAACGGGCTCGAACTTAGTGAAATAATGTACAAAAGACAACCAAACCTGAACATACCTTTCACACGAATTAATCTTAACTAATAACAATGCCACACTGATTATTATCCGTTAAATAACTAACATTACCAACAAAAAACGTAACCTATCACACTTTTTTCAAGCATATCTCGTATAATAAAATAGGTTTAATTTCACATTCAACATAGTAAATATTTTATAAAAAATTATATAAACCCTACCTAACTATCATACACCCCAAAGAATAAATGCTAATTAAACAAAGTGTTTCCACATCATTAAAGCTAGTCATATCATAACCTAATCTAGAATATAATAGTAAAGAACAACAAAACCTAAACAATCGTATACCATAAATAAAAAACGAAAATTAAATACTGCACACTTATTAATATTGGTAAAGTAACTAACATTACCTACAAAATGTAACCTATTCACACTTTTTCAAGCATGTCTTTAAGATATCAATGTTAATTTTCCATTAACATAGTAATATTTAATAAAAAATTATCATAACCTTATAACTATCATTACACGAACGAATAATTGCAAACACATAAAGTTTATCCTCAAGAAGAAAACTAAGAACATAACATGCTTAACACACCTAGCCTATGAATAAACTGCTTTCATTAACAAAGTTAACAACTTAACCAATAAAGCTAATATAGCATAACCTAAACTAAGTACATAATGTTAAATAACAATCCTAACATCCTTTACGTATGAATAATCTGTTAGCATTAACAAAGTTCCCAACATATCAAAGGTAAAGTAGCTAGCATTGCATACTAACGCAGTCTAACCCCACTTTTCTAACATAACAATGCTAATTTTACATTGGCGTAGTAATATTTAACAAAACTTAACAAAAATTTATCATAATCTAACCTAACTATCGCACTGTCAAACTAATAAATGCTTACTTGAATTAAGAGCATTGCATACCTAACTCACGATTAAACTGCTATAACATCAGTAAATCTAACATAATATCACTTAAGCTAAGAACATAACCGTTTTCATTAACAAAGCTCTTTGCTTATCAATGTTAACTAACTAACATTGGCCATAAAACTTAGCCTATCTCCCATTTTCTATCATATCTATGTTAAATCAATGTTAATTTAATATTAACATAGTAATATTTGTCATATCATCCCCTAACTAACTAACATATTGAACTATGAATAAACGCTAGCATAACAAAGTTTTAAGATCCATAAAGCTAGCATAATATAACGTAAACTAAGAACATAACAAACATTACGTACGAATAAACAGTCAACATTAACAAAGTACACTGATTAATTTCGGAAAAGTAACTACCATTGCATAACAAAACGTAACCTACAACCCTACTCCTTTACAAAGAACCTAACTATCATACTTCCGAAGGTTTTAGGCTATTTGACACATATGTTCAGTTAGGCCTACTCGGTAGGCTTATCATTAGGGTTACTTTCATGTTTATTCAAAAGCTTCCACGAATGCGCTCACTCATCAACATAACAATCTCAATCTTTACTTTACATAACCGAACAATTTTCAGGAAGGAGTCCCACTACTTGGAGATCAAGCCCAGAGAGATGCATGAAGACCTATCTTGGGGTACCCCGAAAGGGGGTGTAAGCGGATACCTAAGGGCACAGCCCTTTGGGATGTGCCCTTACAGTGATTTAGAAGTAGTGGGACTCGTCCCTGAAAATTGTTCGGTTATGTATAGTAAAGATTGAGATTGTTATGTTGATGAGTGAGCGCATTCGTGAAAGAATTTTAATAAACATGAAAGTAACCCTAATGATAAGCCTACCGGGTAAGTCTAACTGAACGTCTGTTTCTTTTAGCTTCAAACTTTGGTAGGCATGATAGTTATGTTCTTTGTAGGGGAGTAGGGGTGTAGGTTACGTTTTGTGATGCAATGGTAGTTACCTTACCGAAATTAATCAGTGTACTTTGTTAATGTTGATTGTTTATCCGTACGTAAGGTATCTTATGTTCTTAGTTTACGTTATATTATGTTAGCTTTACGGATGTTGAAACTTTGCTATGCTAGCGTTTCTTCATCGTTCAATGTTAGTTAGGTTATGTAAGACAGATATTACTATGTTAATATTAAATTAAAATTGATATGACATAGATATGATAGAAAATGGGAGATAGGCTAAGTTTTATTGCTAATGTTAGTTACTTACCGTTGATAAGCAAAGAACTTTGTTACTTAACACTGGTATGTACTTAGTTTAGGTGATATTATGTTAGATTTACTGATGTTAAAGCAGCTTAATCATAAGTTAGGTATGTTATGCTCCTAGTTCAAGTAAGCATTTATTAGTTTGACAGTGTGATAGTTATGTTAGGTTATAAATTTTTGTTAAGTTTTGTTAAATATTACTATGCCAATGTATAATTAGCATTGTTATGTTGGAAAAGTGGGGTTAGATTGAGTTTTGTATGCAATGTTAGCTACTTTACCTTTGATAAGTAGGGAACTTTGTTAATGTTAACAGATTATTCATACGTAAGGTATATTAGGTTTGTTGTTTAACATTATGTTCCTAGTTCAGTTTATGCTATATCAGCTTTATTGGTTAAGTTGTTAACTTTGTTAATGATAGCAGTTTATTAGTAGGCTGGGTATGTTAAGTATGTTATGCTCTTAGTTTATATTTACTGTGGATAAAACTTTGTTATGTTTGCAATTATTCGTCGAGCAGTAAGATAGTTAGGTAAGGTTATGATAATTTTTTATTAAATATTGCTATGTTAATGTAAAATTAACATTGATATGTTAGAGACATGCTTGAAAAAACATGAATAGGTTTTGTAGGTGATGTTAGCTACTTTACCGATATTAATCAGTGTGCATTGTTAATGTTAGCAGATTATTCTTACGTAAAGTATTGAGGTTAGCTGTTTTACATTATATTCTTAGTTCAGGTTATGATATGTTAGCTTTATTGATTTGAAAACTTTGTTGTGCTAGCATTTATTCGTTGGGGAGTATGATAGCTAGGTAGGGTTATGATAAATTTTTGCTAAATACCACTATGTTAATGTGAAATTACCATTGATATGTTAGAGATATGCTTTGAAAAGTGTGAATAGGCAACGTTTTTGTAGGTAATGTTAGTTACTTTGCGGATATTAATCAGTGTACATTTAGAAAAAAACAAAAAAATATTTAAACAAATTAGGAAAAAATAAATAAGAGTTTTTAAAAATATATTTTTTTTAATTAAATAAACTTATAAAATAAATAAAGTTTGAAAAATAAATTTAAATAAGTAAAATTAAAGTAAAAAAAAAAGTTTTAAAACAAAATAATTTTTTAACTTAGGAAAAAAATATTATAGTTAACGTTTATAAAAAGAAAACGAGATTTGAAAATAGAATGTCAGTTTTCTACCTTTAGAAAACGGGTTATCTTTACAAAATGTAATACAAATGACGACCTGTACATGTTTGAACAGAATCATTCATGTGAACAGAAAGGTTGTATTAGGTTAAGAAACACAATGTATTTAAAAAGATAGTTAAAGAGATGTTATAATTATTAAGTTCTTTTGTGATAAAATTCATATATATATATTGTATAATATATGGTGTTTGCCTTAAACATATACATTGAAAAACGAATGTTGAACTCGAAACTGCACCGGCTTCAGCACCGTTGCCGGCTAAGACTCATTTGCTCCGATACATGAGACTTCTTCTTCCTTTATCCTTCCTCCTTTCCTCCTTTTCTCCTTCTTCTTCCTCTTCTGTCACGCACTCAGTGCGTTTCTTCTGAGGAACCCTCTCTGGGTGGTCCCCAGATATCTATTAGGGACATGAAACCATCTTATTCAAGATCTACGATCTTATAAACATATACATTGATACCAATATTGGGTGGAACTTTGTTAATGTTAGCAGTTTATACATGCGTTAAAGTAATACCAAAGTGTTTTTGGAAGTAAAATTATTCTTTTTTTTTTAACTAAAGGAATACCATAGGGTAAACCGCAAAGATGGCAGGAGTCGGGGTCTCTCGGCCTCCCGGTGGACGACGGGGGGACTAATCCCCCCTCCGGGGAAGGTCTCCGGAACCCCGCTCTTTGTTTTTGGGTTGTCGCGGGGTTCCTCCGACCATTCCCTCCGGGGTATGAAACGTCCCCCCTGTCCCGT
>JABUQX010102092.1:0-2500 GCA_015478945.1 Trachelipus rathkii | reverse complement strand
AACATCTTCTTAGTTACTTATGTAGTTATATATGGAAGAAACAGAACAAAGGAGTAAATATATTTATAAATTATATGGAAACACTTCAAAACACACAACTCTTTAATACAGCGATTCCCAACCTGGGGGTAATTACCCCCAAAGGGGTAAAATGGGATTTTCCGAGGGGTAAAGATAAGTACGTGGATTGGACCATCGGCTTTTCACCGAGCAGTCACAAAACAAAATTATTAACAAAATCATCCGTATCAAATCTAACTAACTATCTAATCACTAATGATTAGTGACTAGTTAGTGAATTAGAAAATTTTAGGTAATAAATATTATTACCTAAAATATGAATACAAGCCTGCAACGCAGCGCCACTGGATGGCGTGTCTATCGGGTCTATCGTCGATCGTTGTTCGTTTGAGTCAAGCATAATCAGTCGTTCTCCCGTCGCACCCACTGACGCAAATTTTGTGAATGTGTGCTTGATCTCGCCTGTTTCGCTAACTTCTTGACATATTTTTGGTTCTTGTTTGGCCGAGAAGCAAAAGCAGGGTGAGTGAATAATCTTTAATGCCCTTTTTAATATCGCTTTTCAAAAGTACAAACAATAATACAACAAAAAAAACAATAAAGTGAGGAGTGTCCATTTACTTAAAATTTTTCACTTCAATCTTGCGTTTTGGCAAATCTCGACATTTGCACTCTCGAATTGTGTTTCGAAACGCGTTCTTACGTTTTGGTAATATTCTTACGAATTCTTACGAAAAAATAAGAACGTTCTCTAAAAAAATCGTTCGTTTTGTCATATTTTAAGAAAAATTTGAAGAATATTCTTCACCACCAACGTAAGAATTTTGACAACATTCCCGTAAGATTGCTTATTTGCCGAATTTAAGCACTTTCTTACGAAAAATGTAAACAATTTAATTTTTTTTTTTTACAATGGAATCAATTTTTTTATTAATGACTTTTAGAGTAATGAGATTGTGTCAAATATTTGTGTTGTGATATTCACAATTTTATTAATTATCCTTAAAAGTATTCATAAAAAAATGCAATGATATGTTTTCACTACGTGATAGGTCCCGTTGAAGATGCTCTTGGATAAACCATGGCTTTAATTTTCAGCCTTGCCAATTTTTGATGAAAAGATGTTACAATGATGCAAATTACAAATTAATATCACACAAATACGATATATATATATATATATATTTATATATATATATATATATATATATATATATATATTATATATATATATATATATATATATATCTAACTATATATATATATATATATATAATATATATATATATTATATAGTATATATATATATAATGGTAAAAGTTACTTAGCACTCACACGGAACGGGAAGGTCGATAGAGAAAAAAAATTTTTGATACATAAAATAGATGGTTTTAGGGTGAAAATGAATTTTTTTTTTACTGACCTGACCTGACCTGACCTGACGCTGACCCTAAACCTAACCTAACTAACCTAATTTACGACCCTAGAACAGGTAAAAAAAATATCATTTCGCCCCTAGAACATCTATTTATGTATCATAGATGCTACCTGTGGAAAAAATTATTTATTTTTTATCCGACCTCCAGTTCCGTGTGAGCGTTAAGTAACTTTTGGTCCACTATATATATATATAATATATATATATATATATAATATATATGATAATATATATATATATATATATATATATATATATATATATATATATTACACAAACTCTGAAAAATTAGCTTATGTGGAATTAAGAAAGGGCAAGATAAAAAACCAACTTTCTTTTTTTATTTACTCCAAAAATTAAAATTATTCTGAAACATCATCAATTAATCCTTAATCTTTTTAATAAATAATATCCCTCCAAATCCCTTGGAAGTCCATCATAACAACAGCTGATTTTTGTAATGTTTGTAAACAAGTTTATAAATATAAGAATTCATTCGCGGTCAATTTAGCACGAAACAGTTCTTAAAATGCGTAAGATTTTATCTTATCGAGCGTAAGACAAAATCTCGAATTGTGTTACAAAGTACTTGAATCTCTCATTCTTGTGAAACATTTTCAATATGCACGTATATATATATATATATATATATATATATATATAATATATATATATATATATATATATATATATTATAATATATATATATATATATATATATATATATATATATATATATATATATATATATATATATATTATTCTTGTTAACTTTTTCAATATGCACGTATATATATATATATTACCGTATATATATATTATACACCTATAATATATATATATATATATATATATAATATAATATATATATATATATATATATATATATATATATATATATATATATATATAGATATATATTATCTATATTATATATATATATATATATATATATATTATATATATATATATATATATATATAATATATATATAATATATATGTATATATTATATATATAATACTATATATATATAATATA
>JABUQX010102091.1:0-10271 GCA_015478945.1 Trachelipus rathkii | reverse complement strand
TGGCATTAACGGTGGACTGTTACTATTACTTCAGTTTAATCTTCGACTCTAGATGCCAACCATTGTTATGTATATGACTCTCCCTTACATTTGGTGGAAAAAGACACTGAGACCTGAAAGTATGACCCAGAGTTAAATTTATTCAGATCAAAACAGCAGCAAAAATGCCGAAAAAACTACTGCAGTCTTGACAATCATTGCAATACGAAATTACATAATACTTCTTACTTAACTATATTTGTATCTCTTGTTATAACTTGTTTTTTAAAGTATAAACTGTAAGCTCATTAAATCAATACTTAAAGGAGGTGTGCTATTATTTGGATGTATACATATTTATTATGTCATTACACTTCGCATATTCAAAACCACTACAACATCCCATCATGCATTGGTTTCATTTTTTTCGTTTCAAATAAGCAACATCACATTTATTTAGCTGGAGAGTTTCATTTTTAAACCTGACATCTTTTTAGTTCCTTTTATTCTTTTATTTTGATTTTCTCGAGTTTCCTCCTTGAGGATTATTTTCTTACCAATATTGCTACATTTTGTATTCCTTACTTTTTGCAGTGGAATTCATATTTTTCATCTTTGATATAAATGTTGTGAGGGATTTTTAACATATATATATATTACTTTATTTGCAAATTTAAACAGCCTGTTTGATCAGAGAAAGTGAAATAACAAATGCCAGCTTTTGGTATTAATAATAAAGGACCTATTTGGGGTATACTTATATATATCATTAATTTGATGTAAATAATATTATATCTATTTTATAATTTAATTAAAATAAATAAAGAAAAATAAAAGTAAGAAGTAGCACAGAAAATTACATCATGATATAATATCACGGTATTTTATATATGATATACAAAATGATGGGGGCGAGGGGGGGGGACACGTGCTTACAGCTCTGCATGTCAAAGGTTTGTACGTATCCAAACAAATTTTAAGTAAAGACCATGTTAAAAGAGAAATAAGATGAGTTGGACAGGAAGCGGGAGAGTGTGAAAGGAAGGGTTAGCGCGTTTGTTCTGCGTCTCACTAAGGATGGCAACTTTGACTGAAGGGGGGGAATTGATGAAGGGGATCGGTGGGTGCAAGAAAGTTAAAGACAGGACACAAGAGTTGAAGAAAAATTAAAGCGAGGAAAAGTTGGGTGAAGGCCAATAGGGTTTTAAAAATAGGGTGTATAAAGATGAGATCTCGTGATTATCATTGTTATATATATTTTTGATTTTTATATTATTTAAAATTTTTATTAGAACCATTTATTATATTTATCGAGTATTGTTTGAAGGGGCGATTCGCGTAACCGGGGTCGAAAAAGATTGGACCTACGAGGGAGGCGACACGAATTGTGCACTTGTCTTTCTTTTTAGTGGAATATTTTTGGTTACAAAAGAATCCAAAGTAGGAAAAGATGAAGATAACTGGCCTAACTTTTTCATTAGTTGAGTTATAGTGTAATAGGGATCTTGACGCGAGAGCGCGGAGAGAGAGAAATTAGGTGTGAAGCAGTTGATTGGCTTCCTTTTGTTGTGCACGGTAGAGCATCGGCAATTTGGAATACGATTCGATAGAGGCATTTCGTCGAAATAGTTAACAGTATAATAGGTATTTATACGGTGAGTAATGTATTAGATTATTCTTGGGCTTAACTAAGTGATTTAAAACTAGTACGCTTTCTATTGCCAGAACATTTAGTTAGCCGTGGTGCTGGGGGGGGAGGGAAAGGTATAACAAATGAGATTGATTGTGGCTTAGTGAGTTTTCGTTTAAATTTTTCTGGTTTGGCCATATAAATTAATTAGCTTATGTGATAAGTTTTGTTTGCTCTACACGAATTATAGATACACATAGTTGTTATCAAGGAAAACGTATCTTGAAGTGTATTTCTATTTTTGTTGAATCCTCCAGCTGCAGATATATTAATGATCCTGAGCTGTGGCTTCTCTTTGTGAATTGACAAACTTATACATAGTATCTATATCTTTAAAATAAGTTCATAGTAAGAATTAACCAATATTTTGCTTATAAAACTTTTAACATAAATGCCAACTTGCATAAGTCTGAGCAGATGTTGGAGGAAGCGTATTGTAAAAAGAATCTATTGTAAAATTTTGTAGGAATGGTGATAAAGGTAAGAGATTAGAGCATAAATCGTTCGAAATTGAACTGTGCATTGGCGGGTTTTATATAAAATCAAGGTCTATAAAATAGTTATAGTTTAATTTGTGGGGAGGTTTTGGAAGAGAGTATTAGGTTAGCCACGGAATAAATAATATTTGAGAGGTTATCGTATGTTGGGATAAAATAATACGTATAGAAGATTGGGCAGGGATTATTACTTTCTAATAGGATTAAGTTTGGGGTTTGATACAAGAAATGATTAGATGTTAAGAAAGTAGGTAATTTCAAGTTATGAATATAAACGGGAGATAATATATACAGGGGTAATGGGAGAGTAGTCGAGAGTGGGAGGGGATATAATAATAAAGTTATATATATAGATAATTTATATCTATTTAATATACTAAATAATAAATTTATTGTTAATTATTAAAGTGTATTTTAATATTTATGCATGGTTAATAAACTCATATATTGATAAAATAACCCATATAAGATATATAAAGAAATCTTTTATATAATATTTAATTATATGTATTTTGGTGTTTATTATAATTGTTGATTATTTAGAGCGAAAATATTTAGTCAGCGTATTTCTTACACATATATATATATATATATATATATATATATATATATTATATAGATATATATTATATTAATCATATATAATGGCTATAATATATATATATATATACTATGATATATATATAATATATATATCAAAGTTATTCAAAATTTCACACTCTACTGAGTTTCGGTTGCCACAGTAACTCATTCGTTTATGATTCAATATATCTATTCTAAATTTCAGATCGGAAATCTATAATAACGAATAAATTGAAATTTGAGAGTACATCTAGCAATCTTCCATAAGATTTTGCTCTGCCTTGTAGAGCGGTGGTGTAAAAGAAACTCACTTTAACTCTAGTTTCAAATTATGACTCTAAATCGGAAATAGGATAATTATTACTTACACTCATTGCCACTTAAATCTAGATGATAGTTTAACGTTTAAAATTTAAGCTATATATAGTATAAAATAAGTTAGGCATAGTTTCTATAGTTTAGATAGTTTACAATACAACGATTGTTTATAATATATTTATCAGACAATAAAAAAACATGAATCAATGTACGACCAGGTTTTGGATAATGCAGAGAAGTTAAAGGAAAAAAGATCATCCTTACATGAGATTTAAAAAAAAAAAAAAAAAATATTATCCAAAAAATTTTTATAGTATTAAGACTTATTTTCTTCTATATAATATATATATATATTATTATATATATAATATAATAATAATAATAAATATTATAATATTATTATATTAATATTATATATTATAATTATTATATATAATATATTATATATTAAATCAAATGGTACCGCGCGTGAGTAGGTAGGGTATAGGTATACGATATAGTATAGATCACTCAAATCACTTAGAACAGTAAATTCATCACATTATGATAAACCAAATTAATAAGATTTGACAATTCTCCACTCTTCTTTTATTTTTTTTTTATTATTAAACATATAAACTTGGGTCATATATGATCAGATACAAAGAAAATTCTAATTTAATGATATTTGCCAAAAGATAAATAAATGCAATAAACAAAATAAATAATAATATAATAATAGTGTGCAATAATAATAAGTAATAATAATGAATAAAATAAGTTTCTTTTTAATTTTAATCTTTTTTAACATCCTATAATTGGGTAATGTTTTTTTTTATCGACTTTATTGCTAGTTTTTCTATTTTTATTGTTTTTTTTTTTTATTCGGATTTTAACTTGTTTATTTTTTTTATCTTATTATTATTACTATTTTTTTCTCTTCATTATTACTGCATTTGGCATGAACTATTACTCATTCTATCTGCCCTCAATTTATAGAACATATAAACGCATAATTTTTTATTTTATATCGGAGGATGTTATCTCATCTGGTAAGTTAGCCCATTAAATTGCACTGAGCCATTAATAGCAAATTAAAATGAATGAAATAAGAAAAGAATAAGGATATTAATCCGTATGCTTTAAGAGGGAAAATAATGTAATTCACTCTCATTGAATTAGAGATAAAAATAAAAGATATTAATAAATTTATAAATAAGTAATAGAATTCAATTTATAAATAATAATAATTGCGAGCTCTTTTTTAGACGAATAATTTGGGTTTGATTTGAAAATATGATCTGTAATTTTTTTCAGGCATTTATATATATTACTTTTTCTTGATTAATAACATTCTTCTTATAATAAATAATAAATAAATAATAATAGAGATATTATATAGATATTAATGCATAAAATAATATAAATATAAATAAATAATATCCTAATTAAACTTAAAAGTAGACATATATTTCTGGTTTAAGAACCTAGGATGATAAAGAAATAATATCCCAATCTAAAAAACAAGTTATTATCCCAATGACTAAAAGAAACGACTCACGTTAAACTGGGGTTAATAGATCTGAGTATAAATTAAGTGATCAATGTTCCTGTCTACATAGATCTGCCTTTTGTCTGAAGTTTCTTCGTTATTTATCATCTTGAAATTGACGACGGAAATAGCCATGTTAAACTGAGGCTGAGAGACCTGGAAAGAACGGTATGACCTGTTCCCTTCTTCATCAGACTGCTTGTTGCTTGAATATTTTCTTTGATGTGACATCTTGAAGTTATGATGAACGATGACGGAATCAGTCATGTTAATCTTGAATTGGTGAGTCTGGGTATTAACAGGGTGACTGATGGTCACGTCATCACAATGCTGGATATTTTCTACTTAGATCTGGTCTCCTGATGGGAATTACTACTGTTTGTTGTCCGCTTAATTTCCCCGGGAGACCAGACATGTAGTAATAGTAGTTCGTCTGCAACTTCTTGAATCTTCCTTTTACTGATACGAACTCGAAGGAGACGATTCTTCTTCTTCTACCTGGCTTCATGCTAAGGGATACACGCCTTCATGAGGCGGCATCTTCTTAACCACAGTACGGGCGTTCTTCCTCTTGCGTCTGTAGCTGGTGTCGTCTGCTTTCGTTACCGTAGGAGGAATACCTCTGCTTCTGTTACCATAGAGAGACTGCTGCTTGCGTAACCGTAGGAGAGAGACTGCTGCTTGCGGCACCTTAGGAGAGAGAAAGCTGCTTGCTGCACCGTAGGAGAGACTGCTGCCTGCGGCACCGTAGGAGAGAGACGTCATTTTGCCATGAACGTCTGATGAAGAGAGGTGGTGTTCAACTTCTGCTGTAGAGGGTGTTCAACTTCCAGGGTTACCAATAAGATGGCGGCAAGAGTGCTGGGAAAGTTCTTTCTTTTCTCTCATCCCAACTGGAGGTGTTTCTACATCTTTAATCACTTTTTGTGGTTTTATTTTTTTCAACTTATTTACTAATAAAGTTTTTCGTAGCGAGGAAAACTTTTTGATTTGCAATCTTGTGTCGAATGTTGTGGATGCTTCTGGTGATAATTGGCTTCATTCGGCACACTTATAAAGCTAAAATTTAATTACAATATATCAACTTCTTTTCAACCTCCTGTATACACGCAATTTCCTGCCAAAACCAATTTTCTGCTCGCAGATTACTAATTTTTCAAAAAAATTATTTAATATTTGAAAACATACCACACACACACACACACACACACACAACACACACACGCACCACCACACGCATATTATATTTAGTAATATTATATTATATATATATAATATATACATATTAGTTAATATTAAATAGGGTTAATATATATCAGTAAATGTATACTTATATTATATATATATTATTTATATTTGTTCCGTGTGAAAGGAATGAATGATATATTATTTAGTGAGAATGCGTTGGGAACCAAACCGGCTGAGGACCGAAAGAAAGTGAATTGAGTCATAAAGGAATGTCTGCAGGAGAGAAATATGAGTTTAGCAGAGGCGAGAAGAAAGTTGCATGATAGGAGAGACATGGCGGGCGTTTTTGCGCAGGGTTATGGTTTGGCCACTGTGGCCGGGGCATAACCTACATTAGACGACCGCTGCATTTGACCATAGTGATTGAGTATCCGTATGCTTGGTCCGGTAAACGCTCTTAAGGGTGGATTTTCTGAACTGCGGCGATGTTCTTACTAATGGGGGGGGGGGGGAGGTGTAAGGCTGGGCTTTCTTTCGAATTTTGTCATATTCTTCTACGCTTTTCTTTTTACTGTTCTGTCACGCCACCTTACTCCGGATGAAGGCGTATTCACTGTAAGCAAAGAAGGTATATATATACTATATATATTAGATATATACTATATATTATATATAACTATAATATATATAATTATAGTATAATCACTATATATGATACATTATACACTATCATATAACATATTATCTGACGACATAACTATAACTGTACTATACTTATAAATAATAATTAATTATAACCTGTAGTAATATTACGTAATCTATCACTATCGATAAAGTATATCGTATATACTTATGTACAAAATACTACTATACATATAACTACTAGAGCTATTATAAATATACATTACATATCATGGTGAGGTATAATTCTAGATTAGCAGACACTACTTATCTTTTGCGTAATCCCGTACAATATCTTAACATCTACCTATAGCTACATACCAAGAATACCTACTACTAATACAATATAACTATCACATATATAAGCTTAATACCATACGCGTGATAAGATACTAATAACACTCATATAGCATACTCTTAATTATAAATGCTATTGATCTGCTTGCAATACTCGTGTTCTTTCCATTACCCGGTATTAATCAGAGCCGAGGAGATTGAATAATTCACTATATCCGAGCAAGCCTAACGCCAAGGCTTTTTTCTCGTAATTGAGCTATATTATGTGCGAGAGAATAGAGCGAGAAGAGCCTATGCGTGCTCTTCTTCGACTCCTCTCGTTGACGTAGAGGTTCCCAAATTTACACACACATTTATACTAACATCAAACCAATTATATCAAACCACACTTAGAAGATAAATTCTTATACTTACTCATAACATTTAATAAACAATAAAGATCTAACCGCTCCTCTTAAAGCATAGTCATAAGTCCGACTGTACGCATGTTCATTTACGTATGGAACTCTCGATCAATAAAACTTATTTTGTTTATCTCATTACCTGTCCACTCCTTTGACCACAAACAAACTCTATAAAAAAGAAAACTAATAATAATTACAAAATTTGAAACCCATTATATATATATTTTATACAGACTCAATACACACATATATTATGCTTAAATAAAATGACTAAACAATTAAATAAATTTTTACTATACACTCTATCATCAAGTGCACAACTTTTTATTTTCTAAGTGATTCACTCTGTGGAGAATATAATCAATTTGAAGGAAAGAGCCGAATGTATTCGGATTCTCTTTCTAGTCCTCTAGTATGATTTGACTTCTTTAGCAGAAATAGCTTAATATTTTAAGTTGGCTAAAGATGTTCTTCTAGCAACAAGAATAATAGGCAGATATTTATTAGAAGTAATATTCCTTAATACGTAGGAAATTACTAGTTTTTCCTGAAAACCCTAATAATCGATTTCTTTTAGACCGTTGTGTCTTTATAGCTTTTTGAAGGCCACTACCGACCTTTAAAATACGGTTATCGTTATCTGGTCAAAATATACGGATAAAAAGTTCTTCTTGTGGCAAACCCTATTTTCTAAACATATTCCACTTTTCAAAAATCTTGGGGGTTTCATTCGAATGCTTTGAAAAATTTCTTGATAATTGTCTTACATGTAAAACTATTTTATACTAATAGATATATAAATATTTTTAAATTAATTAGTCGAAATAATTTTCACCAAAACTCAAAATAAGTGAAACAAAACTAAAAGAATCATATATAAAAAAAATTAATAAAGCGTGGGGGGTGAAAATATTAGAGCTAGAGATAAATAATATAAAAATAAAAATTAAATAAAAAATTATTTAATAAAATAAAATTATTTTTTTTAATATGTTATAATATTTTTAATGTTTTTAATGTTCAATTTTATTATATTTTTATATATTCATAACCAAAATAAATATATAATAATATATTATACATATAATATAATAATATAAATGAAAATCTTTTCATGGTTTAGCTAAGCTCCTAATAATTTTGTGCGTTTCGAATTAACTTCTCCATCTTCCCATACAAAAAGGAAAAAATATGTTATTTTCAATATATGTTAAATTTATTAATATATATATATTTAGTAATTATATAAGTATAATACATAAATAAAATTTTTAAAAGCAATTACTTTAAAATAATATTATGTACTATTATATTTTTTTTTATGGTGAGTAGCAAACGATGATTATATACATCACGCATAAAGAAATATATTAAATTAGATTTATTATATCGTAAGGGGTAGATAAGTATTAGGCGTATTTAGGGGTATATATTAGTTTATTTATTTACATAATTTTTGGGTTATAGATTATATTATTCTACATTATTATTTAATAATTATTTATATTATAGATAATTATAATAAACTTATTAATATATTTAATTATTATCTATATTATTTTTTAATTAATAGAATTAATTATATATAAATAAAAACTATATTAATAAAAAAATAATAGCTTATTTTATCATATATAAAATAAATATAACGGAGTAAATATTAAGTAAATAACATAGGGTATGCATGATACACTACTTTATAAACCTGAGTAGTCCACACATCAATATCTCTTGTAGAAAAGTCATAATATAACCAAAATTGTTAAGAAGATTTAAAGTGTTCATGAGATAAGGCGACCCTTCCAGAAACCTTTTTACTCACACTTTACCTCATGACTTGAGACAAATATGTGTTGGAAAGAAAAACATACTCACTCAACTTATGGTGGTAGCTAAAGCACCGGATCACATTATGTTCTCACACGCAACTCAACGCTATCATTTAGAATTTGTTCATAGCTTTACTAATATAGTAGTACTCAATACTCCGTACCATACAGCGTTATCTTCACTCTACATGCTCCACATCGAACCGTCCTTTTTTGCAAAAGCGTAACCGTCACCATGCACTCGGTTATTTTGCGGAGTAAACTCACTATCTTTATATCCGCACTATTCCGAAGGCGGCCTTTGAGGTATGACTATCATAGGGGTGGGGCGGTGCTTCTCTTCAACCCTATGAGCTGTAAGGCTAGTCGCGGGGGTTTTTTCCGTATTAGGTCAGGGTGCACGTTTGGGTTTTAGTATCGATATCGATGCCGATATAGATAGTATATATATCACAGTACCGTTATATATATTACGTTGCATTCTGCTCCTAAGATAATGAGCTATCACATTCCGAGTATTGTATATAATAATCAATTAAATAATAAATAACAAATATACTTTTTTTTTAAATAAATTTTTATTATATTTAGTAGGCGGTGTATAAATAAAGAACTTTAATTTTTTGGGGGGAAAAACTTAATAAAACTATATATATTTGCAAGTATGGGTATTGACAAAAAAATAAATGCAAATAATTCTTAGTTAAAGTTATAAATTGGTTCTATTGTACATGAAACATTTACTATACTAAAATATCATATATATATATAGCGCACTATATATACATACTGTGTGTGTACTTTTTTTTATATTTATATCGCTTTATCTAAAAAACATATATAAAATATGAACGACCATATCTTCGTAAAATACCGCTTTTACTCTTATTTTATGTAGATTTTATTTTATATATACCTCTAAATACTACTGTTTTTTTAATGGAAGGTAGTGTTATTATACGATGAATTTATAAATTTATATAATTTATACAAATATATATAATAATATATATATAATATATAGATAAAACTAATAAATTATGTTGATTTACTTTGAGGAATCATTTTGATATATTATTCCAGAGCGTGGAGAACGCGCATCCATTAAAACATATACAACTTAAACCTTCTTAATCGATTTTTTTAATTCCTATTGTCTCCAACATTGCCATATAGTATATAAATGTTATATTTTTAATATACCGGATCTTTTGGATTTCATCATATTTAGAGAAACGTGACCTCCTAATATACACTACTTACTATAGTATAACT
>JABUQX010102090.1:12500-17234 GCA_015478945.1 Trachelipus rathkii | reverse complement strand
ATATATATATATATATATATATATATATATATATATACATATATATATATATATATATATATATATATATATATATATATTTATATATAAATATTTATACATTTAAACATAGGTACATTAATATATATATATATATATATATATATATATATATATATATATATATATATATATATATATATATATATATATATATATATATATATATATATATATATATATATATATATATATATATATATATATATATATATATATATATATATATATATATATCATAAAATATATATATATATATATATATATATATATATATATATACTATATATATATATATATATATATATATATATATATATATATATCAATGTGAGGTTGCTAGTTTTCCATCGTGCGCGTCGCCAAAGTAGCGTATATGGGTGGAGCTTCTAATAATACCAAATCTTTTAATCTCTTTGGATATTACAGTATTGATTTCGGCCCGAAAACCAAAGCAAGGAAAATATTTCCAGAACCTTTAAAGTTGTAGACTCACAAATGGAATCGGCTGAAATGGATTTATCACATTCTCAGATCAAAATACCTTATTATAGAAAATGACACTATGATGCGCAATTCTGATATTTTGTTGAAGAACCCAGTCCTGAAAACACGAACCATTATTGGAAGCTATAATGCATAAACTCTTTTGAACTATCGATGTAAGATCATGTGACGATGGAAGCAGAGATGAATGCGGTGGGGTTGTTGGCGTAGAGTGAAGTAAGATATAATGGAAATGGTTAGATGATGGTGATATTAAGATAGAAGTTCTTGTACTTGTGGAAAGAGGAGGGAGAGGAGCACAGAGATGTTGTTGAAGTTGTATTTAGTAGGAAAATGGTGGATAATATGACGGATTAAAAGCCGACTAAATGAGATTAATTAAAAAAAGATTCAAAACCAAAGCTTTACCTGTCACGGTCATGCAATGTAATACCCCCACAGAAATGTCAGAAGAGGAAGTATTGGAAAGCTTTTATGAGAGTCTGAATCATGCAGTGAGGATAGTGAAGAGATGAGATATCCTGATCCCTAAGGTAAATTTTAAAGCCAAGTTAAGAGCGAATAATAGCTAATATTCGAGATTAATGAGGAGACATAGGATGGTGAAAACAAAAGAAGAATGGACAACAATTTGTAGAGTTTTGCGAAAAGTTTGATCTGGCAATTGGGGAGGACGTTTTTCCCACATAACGAATGCCAAAATGTCACATAGTTATTTTCAGACGGCAGAATGCAAAATTCATATATTTTTTTGCGATAAGAAGGGGATGAAGAACATCTTTGGGACAGATGACACACAATCTTCACTAGAATATATAACTTCAAGTTCAGTTTTGAGTCTCGAGGTGTTAAAAAATGGATAAAGAGTTGCGGTCTTTTTAAATGCAATTGTGGAAATGAGGTTCTATAAAATTTAAAGTGTTCCCGCTCGAAAAGTTGAGCTGATACTAGATGATCACTAAAGGGGAGGATCCAATATTGGAGATTTTGGGACCCCATTTTAGCTCTTACCTAAAAATGGACATACAATTCTTAATTTTCAGACAATTTTGATGGTGAAAAAAGCAAACCGCAGCTTTTTCTGACCTCAAGAACGTCATTTTTGGGTGTTTGTCGGTAGTCATTGTTTTGGCGTTTTCATTTTGCAGAACCTAATTTTTTGACATTTTTTCGTATCAACTTCTACAATTTTTTTCGAAATGACTTCAAACTTGAAATATACATAGATGGGTCTACTACGCACAAAATGCTGAAAGTAGTTTTTTGATTTTTGGAAAATTTTGCTCAGCAATTAAAAAAAAAAAAAAGTAGGTTTTGAAATTCGCAATTGCTGAGCACAATTTTCAAAAAATCAAAAAACTTCTATGTGCATTTTGTGCGTAATAGACCCATCTATGTATATTTCAAGTTTGAAGTCATTTCGAAAAAAATGTAGAAGTTGATACGAAAAAATATCAAAAAATTAGGTTCTGAAAAAATGAAAACGCCGAAACAATGACTACAGACACAGAAAAACACCCGAAAATGACGTTCTAGAGGTTAGAAAAAGCTGCGGTTTGCTTTTTTCCCATCAAGATTGTTTGAAAATTAAGAATTTTATCTACATTTTTAGGTGGGGGCTAAAGTGGAGTCCTAAAATCTCCAATATTGCATCCTCCCTTATTAAGACCAAAGTAATACAGATACAGAAAAATGGTTAAAATTTGAAGTGAAAAAACTTAAATACCTAGAAGTAAGAAAGGAGTTTGAGATGTTGCAAAAATAAAATACAAAAAAGGGAAAGATGGAAGGGAGGGTTGAGAAGAAGTGAAGGATGTTTCAGCTGGCTTGTTTGGGAGCTCATAAGAGACTTTGAAAAAATCTCAAACAGGATATAAACAAGTGTTCTGACTTGGAGGAGAGAAAGGGAACGATGCAGTCCTGGAAAGGGAAAAATAGAAGAGTTATGAGAGGGGCAAGAAAGATAAGAGAAGATGGGCTGAAGATATAGCCTGGGAAGAGAAAAATGGAGCTAGAAGAAGAAATACAGGAAAGTGTACAAGGTTAAAAAATGATGTTTGGAAAGTGATTCAGAAAAAAACACCATGTGAAAGGAATGAATAAAAAAATTAATAACCATTAAGGTAGGATAGCTATTTTGATAGATAGAGCATTTTAATGAGATTCTAAACACTAAAAGTGATGCAGAGGAGGGAAGAAACGATCTACGCATGTGCCGAAGGTAGCCAATAATCTTGTCAATAATTTGATTAATAGATTAAAGAAGCGTTAAGAAGCAGATGGATGGAATATTGCATAAGGAACTGTCAGGTTTAAGAGAAGATAGATCATGTGAAGACTAGTTAACACCATGAGATTAATAGCAGTACGGAATATTGAATAGAACTCCTGTATTTATATGTTTTTTGTGGAGTTTATAAGCTCTACACCTATAAACTTTGATGGCAAGCAAAAAGAGGCCATAAGTTTGGAACGAGGGTAATTTGACCGAGCTATTTTATGATGAACTCAAGCTTGCGACGGGGTTGTCTCTTATGCCCTATAATTTTCTTGATGGTAAAAGTGTGATGCTGAAAGGAGCAAAACTGGAAAAGAGGGGAGTACGATGGGGTCTGATAGATGTTCTGTAGTACGTGGATTATGTCAATGACGTACGTATCCCGTTACAAAGAAGAGAAGACGTAAAGGAGAAACTAAACTGCCTAGAGAAAGAAGCAAAGCAAGTGGACCTGATGATAAACACAAGAAAAGCTAATCAATGAAAATAAATTGTAAATATGGTGTCTTGGAATGGCTGAAGATAAGTGGAAGAGGTAGAGGAGTTTATGTATTTCGTAAGTGTAATAAGTAATAAACGAGAGCCGAAGGATGTATAAAAGAGAATAAGTAGAGCGAGAGTATCGTTTTTACAGTTCGATAACAGTTGGAAATCACAGTAGTTAACAGAAAGAGCAAAACTACAAATTATCAACTATAGTGGGAGTGAGTCATGGAAAATGAGAAGTAAAATAAAGGATAAATTTCAGGTTTTTATAAATAAAAGATTAAAGAGAATGGTCGGAGTAATAAGCTAGTGGCTCTTTCGAATGAAGTGTTGTGGAATAGGATCGGACAGATGAGTGTTGAGAAACAGATCCGAAGGAGGAAGTAGAGATGGGTGAGACACGTATGGATGCAAAAGCTATAAATGTATTTGCATTATTGGTAAATGTTAATATCAAAAGAATAATTTGTAATCTCGATGATTTGTTTTTTTCATATCAGCAAATATTCAAATTGGTCATAGATTAAAAATTGGTCTAAGTTTGTAAAGAATTTACTTTGGTTTTAATAGTGAGTTTTTTGCATTTCTTCCTTTTACTGAAGGACTTCCATTCTGAAAAAAAGAAGATTTTGCCTCTTTAAGAAATGTGTGTGTGTGTGTGTGTGTGTGTGTGTGTGTGTGTGTGTGTGTGTGTGTGTGTGTGTGTGTGTGTGTGTGTGTGTGTGTGTGTGTGTGTGTGTGCTGTGTGGGTGTGTGTGGGTGTGGGTGTGGGTGTGTGTGGGTGGGTGTGGGTGGGTGTGTGGGTGTGTGGGTGTGTGGGTGCTGGAAAAAAAGAAGATTTTGCCTCTTTAAGAAATGAGTGTGTGTGTGTGTATTTTTTTTTATTTATTTATTGATGGAAATTCTTTTAATTGCCTTTATTTTTGCATAATCTTTTTCAAAACAATTTGTAATAACGAACAATATAAACGAGTTCTAATAAATTATACATTTTTTTCAGTTATTAGTAAGTGAAATAATGTTAATATAGTAATATAGTTAATGTTAATAAAGTAATATAATGTTAACAATATAAATAAAATATATTATATTCATGCATAAAAATAGAATTTCAAATAAAAAAATGAAGACAAAAGAAATGTGTTTCTTGTGGGTTATATTAATAAGGTAGTTATATATATATATATATATATATATATATATATATATATATATATATATATATATATATATATATATATATATATATATATATATATATATATATATATATATATATATATATATAATTTACTGTTGAGGAGGAAGAATACAATTGAAATAATTTCCTAGATTTAACAATAATAAAAACAGAAATAGAAAAAAACAATTTTTATTTTAAAAAACAAAAAAACAAAGAACATCAATAATGTTCACTGGCTCTC
>JABUQX010102090.1:7500-10000 GCA_015478945.1 Trachelipus rathkii | reverse complement strand
ACTTCAAGCTGAAACATTAACATTTCTTTCCTAACTGTAATTTTAATAATTTTTCTTTTGAACATTAACTAAAAAAAATTTTTCAAAGTTTATATTATAATAAAAATGTTTCATTACTAAAAAGTTTTGTTTTTAAAAATAAATGATTTTTTTTTTTTTTAAATTTTTAAATATTTTATTAATAGTTTATGTTTTTACTGACCCTAAAGCAACAAAACAGTAAAGCAAACCACCCATCTTACCCCATCCACATTTCCACATCCCCATGATCAATGATTAACTGCTTTATGTCATATATATAGCTTTATTTATTTTATTACAAATTCAAATGTTGTTTAAACAATATAAAAATAAGTTCCATGTAGAAAATATCATAGTAAATTGGAAATTTTGTATTAAAAATTTGTGTTTCAGTAGTAAATTTATGTCTTGCAGCATCAAAAACATGATAACTAAAAAATTTATATATACACACACCACGTCTCGAAATACCCATCTTTTCACCCCTTGTCCTACGATTTTCACAAATACATTTTTTCATTTATGTTAACCTTAAATATTAAAATTTAACTTAAACAAAGTTTCATACTCATGCTAACTTAGTACATAGCTCTGATCATTTCCTTTAAATATGTATTGTACACCCTAACAAACTATCCTATCTAACATCACTAGGGTTAGCAAATCTTAATACCCCAACTGTGTTACCCTAAGATTTTCTCTTTCACTCATCCTACTAAGGATACTAAATTAAATTTAACGAGTTCATTATTCAATAAAGTTCCTAAAATAAATCACCCTGTTCCTACAAGAAGTCCCATTTTGGGGTCACCTTTACGAAGGGGTGTGAAGTCCCATTTGCGGGTAACCCCCAAAGTGGGATTTAAGCGGGCATAACCCCTCCTTCGGAGGGGTAAAATCTCAGCCCTTCGGGCCTTAGTTGCCCGCATTTAGAGAGTTGAAATTAGTGAAATCGATCTCAGCACCCATCATTAATGTTGCATACATTATGCAAGTCAAAAACAAGTTATGGATTCAAGCACCGCACTACTCTTGCTCAGCTGACACTTAGTCTCTTTTCTCAGCTATGCACCCTGCACTTTATTTCCTCGGGGAGCCACACCCATTGGCCCTCAGGAGCCTCTTAGAAACTTGAAACCCACAATATTAAGTTCTACGGAGTTGTAAACATAGGGAAAAGATTCAACTCCTGCTCCTGCTTTGGCTCCGGCTCCGGCTCCGGCTCCGGCTCTGGCTACGGCTCCGGCTCCGGCTCCGGCTCCGTGATTCGCATCATGAATCTAATCTGTATCTGACTCCATTCCTGCTTCAGAAGCCTGTTGGATGCTCATTTTTCATCTAACTAAGGCCATAACCAGGTTTTGGGGCTCAGCACTCTCCTACGGGGGTGCAGCGGTGTGAAACCTCGGCCCCGCCGAGGTGTCACCAAAATCAATAAGGATACCAAGTTTGAAAGAAATATGATCAAGAATAAAAACTTGAACCCTAATCCTATGGCTCGTTACTGTATATATAGATGCTGGGGCTAAGCTCTAAAGGCCTCATCGACCTCGGAAACGAGTTCCTCGACCTTGGAAACCACTAATTTGACTTCTCAAAAGCCAAATCTAACGATGTAGTAACGAGGAAATTACCAAGTCAACGGCCGACATGACTTGGATTTCCAACCATTCAGAAGCTTCAGAGCCTCCGAAACTCGCCGCAGCCCTTTGAAACGTGTTACTGCCATTGGAAAGTGCGCATTTGCCCTTGGAAACGCATCGCTGCCATTGGAAAGTGCGCCGTTGTCATTGATGTGCAGTATTGCCATTCGAAAAAAATTCCCAAACTCCTCCGGAGATGAAGGAGACGAGGTGACACCACCAGCAATAAAATATCATGTGGGTAGGGAACACGAAGTCTCCAAGATACTCTAAGGAGGATCCTAAACCTTTAATGAGGCTGCAGACTCCCTACGTCTAGGTGACACCACTACCTATAAAGATACCTAATTTCAAGAGGATGCGTTCTATCTAACACAGCCTAAAGTGGAGCTGATTATAACTTTAAGAGAGGGGCGACATTCCCTAAAAATGAGTCACGGATACGTAACCTCGTCTACAACGAGGTTAGCAACAAAAGTGGGGGTACGAGCTCTCTATGATACCATAAGGGGGATCCTAAAGCTTTAAAAGGGGCTTCATCTCCCTGACAATGTTCGCTCTCACGACAAAAAAAGAAGACAGTGTTTCGCCTAAGTGACTAAGCAAAGAACGGTAAAATTATGACATAGCAAGCTCCCATTTTGATATATGGTTTGCTATCTTCTTACATAATCAACCAACAGACGACTTAGCTATATTGTTTTTAACATATATATATATATATAATATATATTATATACTATTATATATATTAATTATATATTATATTTAATATATATTATTATATATAATATATATATATATATATATATATATAACATTATATATATATAAAG
>JABUQX010102089.1:55000-56699 GCA_015478945.1 Trachelipus rathkii | reverse complement strand
ATATATATATATATATATATATATATATATATATATATATATATATATATATATATATATATATATATATATAATTATATATATATATATATATAATTAGGATATGTTTTCCTCATTTTATTATCATTAGTAGTAGTAGTAGTAGTAGTAGTAATTGAAGACGAATGGTTAGACTCAGTGTACAAAGTTCATGGTTTTTAGAATACATCTCTCCACGGACCCTGGAACCCTATGCCCATATATATATATATATATATATATATATATATATATATATATATATATATATATATATATATATATATATATATATATATATATATATATAATATTTTTCAGTTAACAAATTAAGTTACTCAAAAACGATGGTATTTATTGTCATTAATTAAAAATAATTTTAGCTATAATTAAGAATGTATGGGGGGGGTGAAATGGAGAGCAAATTTTCTTTCAATAAAATTGTATGTTAATCGGTTGTTTAAAAAAATTTGTATTAAGAGTTGCATTGAATTGTTGTTGCAGGGAGGTAAATATTATTATTATTATTATTATTATTATTATTATTATTATTATATTATTATTATTATTATTATTATTTTCCTATCGTGCATAATCGATGTTGAATGAGGATGCATCAGCTGAAAGTAAGTATTGGGGGTTATATATATATATATATATATATATATATATATATATATATATATATATATATATATATATATATATATATATATATATATATATATATATATATATATATATATATATATATATATATATATATATATATATATATATATATATATATGCCATTGGTGGATAAAACTCAAAAAGAAAACCTTCCACGACACAAAAAACACACTGAAAAAAAAAAAGTCCGAATGCAATTCAAATGAATGACGGACATGCCTTTCTACACAGTTCATGAAAGTGCGTAAGCAAAATAAAAAGACTTAGTGTCCCAGACTTTAGCAGTAGATTACAGGAAAGATTGAGCATAGTGGTTAATCCTGGGGTCTGAGAGAGCTCTGGGCAAAATAAAAGGATGAGACTATGTGGATGGAAAGACAAGCCCCCATGAACTTTCTTCGAAGAATGAGTTATGTTACTAAAAGATGCAGGTAAAGAGAAAAAGAGTTTAGAAGTGAAAATTCAAAAAGAGCTCTGTAATGCGTTCTCTATAATCTATCCATACAAAGAATAAACTACGCTAAGATTACCTAAATACACACACACACACACACACACACCCTCTCACACACTATATATATATATATATATATATATATATATATATATATATATATATATATATGCGGGGCTATATGTATGTGTATATAAATAGAAGGATATATATATATATATATATATATATATATATATATATATATATATATATATATATATATATATATGCCCGGGGCTATGTTTAAGTTCAATAAAAGGGTGGAGGGAGATGAGAATGAACGGGGGGGGGGGTTATATAATGTCCTCCCTCCCCCACCCCTTCGCATTAGGTAAAAAGGGGCTGATTGGGTTATAATTAGGATTTTTTCCAATGTTAATTTAGGGGGATAAGGAGATCGGTGAAGGGAGCGAGAAGTGGGGGGGAGAAGTAAGCGTTATTTATAAGCTTAATGTTGATGGTTGTTTTGGAAGAGTCCCCCCTGACTTGGGGAGGGGTGGTATATATTTATAT
>JABUQX010102089.1:35000-45000 GCA_015478945.1 Trachelipus rathkii | reverse complement strand
TATATATATATATATATATTTATATATATGATAATATATATATATATATATATATATATATATATATATATATATATATATATATATATATATATATATATATATATATATATATATATATATATATATCTTGCTATTTTCGTTAGAAATAGTAAATTGTGTTATTTATTTATTTATTAATATTTCGATATGAAAATTTATCGAAAAAAAATACTGCAGTGACGTTGTCTCATTTTCGGAGTCGAGTCAAGTCCTAAGAGGTGAGGGAGTAAGGGGAACTCGCTGGAGAGGGACCTCGTACCCCGCACCCAGCATGCCATGCATTAGTAGTATATCGGTGGCTTATATAAGGATATATTTTTACTTCAAAATATTCAAACCATTTTATAATTCTCAATATTCCATTGTACATCATAAGAAAAAAAAAATTAATGTTGATTAAAGGAATCTGTGACTCGTTCACATAGTCTATATTTTTAAATAGACAACGCTGTCAGTGCTGCTGATAACTTATTTTCTATTTAATTAAGTTTTTTCTTTTTCTTTACATGTTTCAAAAGTATTATTTTACCATTGTAAATAACTTAAAACTATTTTTCTAACTATATATTTCTTTTCATAAAAAATATAATAAATATATTAAAACTAATCTCCCCCTTTCCCCTTAAAAAATATATATCTCAGTAAGATTTAACTTTACATTTAATAAATATGAAATTCAGAAAATTTAAACTTTTTCAAGCTAATTTTCTTTTTTTTTTTTTTTCCTTTTCTTTTCAGATATCGTTTTAAACATTTAATATAAAAGTTTCATGAAAATTGGCTGGGAGCACAATAATTTATAAGGACATATAAATAAGGATATATAAATTAAAAAAAAAAAAAATTGCAGACTTTTTATTATTACATACCAAACATTTTTAAAAAGCAATGTTTTACCACAATAAGTAATATAAACATGATTTCCTAATGATCTAGTGAAAAAAAAATATATAACCTACAACATAACAGGGCATATATATATATATATATATATATATATATATATATATATATATATATATATATATATATATATATGAACTCTAGATATTTATATATATATCTTCTACATATATATATATATATATATATATATATATATATATATATATATATATATATATATATATATATATATATATATATATATATATATATATATATATATATATAACTTGAGTGATCAGTGACCGCTGGCATGATGCGAAATTTGGCCGTGTCCAATTAAAGAACTCCACCAAAAATGTTTTAATATATATATATATATATATATATATATATATATATATATATATATATATATATATATACTATATATATATATATATATATATATATATATATATATATATATATATATATATATATATATTGATTATTAATTATAAATGAAGCAATTTAAAAGGCATAAATAAATAAATAATTTAAAACTAGGTTGTCACTCTTTCTTTACTCTCCACCCCCCCCCCTCCATCTTCGTCTGTAACGCACTCCCTCCTTTCTCAACTTTTTCTTTTTTATTTTTTTTTAATTCCTTCATTTATTTCTAATCTTGACTCCACACATATATATTTTTTTACACTACAACCCTTTTACAATTTTTTTTATTTTGATTTATTTTTTATTTTATTTTATTTATTTTGAAAAGAAAAATTTTTAAAGCTTGTTTGTATATGAAGTTAAAGGGTAGTTGGGGGGAGAGGTTATTATAATTCTTATAATAATAATATTTACATTGTCAATTGACATTTGGCAACTCGTATTTTGGTAATATTTGAGGGGGAGGGGAAGTCGGTAATATTTGGAGGGATTTTATTTTTATTTTTAATTTTTTTTTTAGTCCTTATTTTCGTATATAAATGGACTAGAAATTTGGGGGGGGAGAGGGATGTCTGAGTGAAGTTGCCAATTATATGTGATTGGATTATTTATTTTTAGGTTTTATAATTTTTTTGCGAGGAAAAAATTGTTTTTAACATTATTAATTTTTCTTCTTTATAGAAAAAAAAAGGTAACTTGTGGATGATAATTTGTGTGTGAAAGAAGGGGGTGAAAGGGTGAGGGGTATTTTAGTAAGTAGGTGGGGATAGTTTGTTTAGCATGGAGATCCGATGATGGAGGAGAGAGAGATTGTGGAGAGAGAGAGAGAGAGAGAGAGAGAGAGAGAGAGAGAGAGAGAGAGAGAGAGAGAGAAGTATTTTGGTGGTAGGATGATAATAATAATAATAATGAAAATAAAATAATAAGAGAATGAACACGAATTATAAAGGATATATAATATATAGAGAGAGAGCGAGGGAGAGGAGGTGAAGGAGGGATGAGGGAGACCTGAGTGATTTGGCACATTAGGGTTCCCATCTTCGGCTACTCGGAGACTCTCTTACCTGTGTAATTGATATTGAAAGAATGAAGGATCTTCCTTCGTATATATATATATATATATATATATATATATATATATATATATATATATATATATATATATATATATATATATATATATATATATATATATATATATATATATATATATATATATATATATATATATATATATATATATATATATATATATATATATATATATGGGAGGGGTCATTGTAAAGGAGGGATAATAGTTTTAAAGATAGCAACGATAGGTTTGGCGATATTGTATGTGTGTGTGCGTTGGAGGGGTTGAGGCGGAGTTTTAAGGAATGGAGGGGGAGGGGAAAGAAGGTTTGAGGGTGTTTGTTAGGGACGAAAGAATCGGAGTAATAAAAACGTATTTAGAGAAGCTTTTTATTATTATGAAGGTTTATGTTGATTTTTATTATTATTTTTAGGGAGGGTAAAGGGTTTGAGGTGAGAAGGTTAGGGAGGTGAACCATTTTGGGGGGAACGGGATAAGGTTAAACCAGAGAAAGAAGCCTCTGTTTGGTATGCATTGATGGGAAGCGGTTTATATATATATATATATATATATATATATATATATAATATCATATATATATATATATATATATATATATATATATATATATATATATATATATATATATATATATATATATATGAGCATTTTTATCTTGTCATATATATCTTAAAAACTATTAATGCTACATAGTAAAACGGAATACATTGGTGGAATGCTGGTCCAATTTTAGTGTAAAAAAAAAAAATCTCAAAAACTACTAGCTACAGCGAAAGATACATTTTTGGAATCCTGGTAAAATTTCACATAGGAAAATGTAAAAAAAATAAAAAAAAAAAAATTTTTTTAATAATTATAGTAATATGATTAAAGCCTATTTAGAGACCTTTTATTGGTTTCTCGTTAAAATAAATAGACTTTCTATTAAATTTTGCTTTTTTTTTTTTTTACTAAAAAATACCCCAAGGGTATACCGCACCGATGGCAGGAGGAGTCGGGGTCTCTCGGCCTTCCGAGGGGAATTACGGGGTATGACTAATTCCCCCCCTCCGGGGAGGGTCTCCGGAACCCCCGCTCTTTGGTATTTGGGTGTCGCGGGGGTTCCTCCGCCCCTCCCCTACGGGGTATGGAAAACGTCCCCCTATGTTCCCCGTCGGCTCGAGCCCCCTAGTGTGCCGTATAAAGCAAAATTTAATAGAAAGTCTATTTATTTTAACGAGAAACCAATAAAAGGTCTCTAAATAGGCCTTCTAATCATATTACTATAATTATTAACAATAATTTTTTTTTTTAATTTTTTTATTTTCTTATGTGAAATTTTACCAGGATTCCAAAAATGTATTCCCTTTCGCTGTAGCTATTGTAGTTTTTGAGATATAATTTTTTTTTTTTTTTTTTTTTTTTTTTTTTTTTTTTTTTTTTTCGTTTTTACTGTAGCATTAATAGTTTTAAAAGATACATATGACGGACGAAATCTAAACGAAAATATATATATATATATATATATATATATATATATATATATATATATATATATATATATATATATATATATATATATATATATATATATATATATATATATATATATAATATATATATATATATATATATATATATATATATGTATATATATATATATATATATATATATATATATATATATATATAACTACTATATATATATATATAGGACCTGTTGTGTTTACGACTCCGTCAGATTTGATATTTTTTTTTCCATATATTTCGAGTATATGATCCTAACAATCAATTTAAGTGGTGACAGACATGATTCAAAAATATACTGTATAGGACCTGTTACGTTTTACGACTCCGTCAGTTTCAATCCTTTTTTTTTTTTTTTTAACTAAAGGAATACCCAATGGTAAATCGCAAAGATGGCAGGAGTCAGGTCTCTCGACCTTCCGGGGAACGACAGGGTAGGACTATTTCCCCTCCCGGGAGGGTCTCCGGAACCCCGCTCTTTGGTATTTGGGTGTCGCAGGGGTTCCTCCGCCCCTCCCCTACGGGGTATGGAAAACATCCCCCTCTGTCCCCCATAAATTTTAAAATATTTATTTTAAATTTTTTGTTTTTTTTTTTTAATAAGCTTTATATGCTGATTCTAAATATGTAATTGGTTTTCTGTAAGTGTCATATTTTTTTTCGAGATTTTTTTTTTTTTTTTTTTTTTTTTTTTTTTTTAAGCTATGGATTCAAATATGCAATTAGTGTTTCTGTAATTATCGTGCCTTTAGATATTTCATTTTGAAATTTTTTATATAAATGTGATTTTTAAAATATTATTTAAAATATTTCTAACTTTTCAATCATGTCCGTCACCACTTAAATTCATTATTAATAATGTTATAATAGTACATTTTAGCATTTCCTGTTAGATTTAGCACTTTTTTTTAAGTTTGGTTAGATTAACTGAAGAGAGTACAAAGTAGAGCAACAAGGATGATTTCTGGATTTGAGGGTATAAGGGCTTTGAGGAGAGGCTGAAGGAGTTAGGAATGTTTTCTGTAAAAAGGCGATTTCTTAGAGAGGACATGATACAAGTCTACAAAATATTTACTTATATTGGTAATTATAATTCTGATATCAATAAATCCTTTATACAGGGTGTATACCAACAGGGAAAACAGGGAAAACAGGGAAAACACAGGGAAAATGAAAAGTGTGCAGGGAAAACAGGGAAAACACAGGGAAAATAAAATTATCCAATTTATATCAGGCATCATTTTTGCTTAACCCCTAAAGAAGTATAGTGAAGCACATATTGACTTCAAAATTCTCTTAAAAAGGGAGATCTTAAGAAGCTCAATTGGCTCAAGGGATGTTAAAAAGGTGTTTTGTCTCTGAAGGAGGAGGAAAGTAAAGAGCACAAGAATATCATTCATGATTCTCCTCATCCTAGTACTTAGAATTTAAATTGTTGATAAGTTCCAATATGGAGTAAAATTAAGTAAAAAATTTATATATCAACTTTTTCTTAGCCTAAGAATTTATACTTCTTGACTTATTGAATCTTTATAATATTATTTTTATTAAAATTTATTCATCTGCAGTATCAGCGCATTTAACTAATTTCTCTTTTTTATTTTAAAGAATTGAATTAAGTCCTCTTAAATATTCCATCACAAAGGCATTAAGTTGTTTGTCACCGAAGGTAATGCTTTCTAATAACTCTGAAAGAATTAATATGTGTGTTGAAAAATTCATTGATATCAAGCGAATTGATGGTTCGACGGCTGATATAATCAAAGAGGATTATGAACTTTTGATATCTAATTCCTATGTCCTTGAACTTCTGAAAAATTTTGATGAGAAGGAAGATAGACTCGATCAACTTTTCATTGAAATTTTAAAAAATGTAAACATTCAAAAAGAAACAAAAAACTTTGTAACACTGATTCTTTCATCATTTCATGGGAATGCTTCTGTAGAGAGAGGTTTCTCGACAAACAAACATTGTCTACAAGAAAATTTGCGTGAAGAGTTATTGCTGAAGAAATGAAAAATACTGGAGGGGTTGATTATTGTATTACAAATGAGATGATGTCATACCGCAACGCTTCTTCAGAGTATAAGACATACTTAAAAAGAAAACTATGTGCCAAAGAAGCAGAAACTCTGGAAGGTGCAAAAAAAAAAAGGAAATTAGCAGCTGAGATTAAAGAGGCTGAAGAAGTTAAGAGAAATATTGTCAAAGAGACCAAAAAATAACCATATTTTAGAAGAGAAAATAGCTTTTCTTAAACAGTCATAAACTCTTTTTAAGATTAATGTACTTATTTAGTAGGTTTAGTTTAGAATTAAATAATTTTGTTATTTGTTTTAGAGAAAAGGAAAAATATTTTTATTTTATTTTAGAGAAGAGAAATGTGCAAATGTTTATATATTTGTGTCCCTTTGTTTTTGTAATTTTTATTTTGAATAAAGTAAAAGAAAAGGGAAAAAATGAAAGAAAAAGCAGGGACCTGGTAAACATATTTGGCAGATATTTAGAAAATTAATTGATTGTGTTCATAACTTTGGCTATATAAATAATTTGGGAAGTTTAAAAATTTTTCAATGCAAATATAAATTTCACTTGTAAAATGTCAAATTGTATGAGGTCATTTAAATTTGTGAAAGCTGGCCAAGAAAATTTGTTTACTGGGATGGTTAGAGGGTGGGCTCTGGAGGGTTTTCATTTTTTCATCTTTCCTTATTGATAACAAAGATAAAATGATGTTTTTTATCATTTATTTTAGACCAGGGAAAATTTTGGAAGAACAGGGAAAAAACAGGGAAAACACAGGGAATTTGAAAATTTCAACTTGGTATACACCTTGTTATAGTGTACCACGGAGGGGAGACCAGGGGACAAAATAAGAAAATTATGAAGACATGTAATCTTAATGTAAAAAAACATTCATTCAGTATAATGGTTGTTAATTTTTTGAATGGTTTGCCACAGGAGGTTTTTGAGTGTGACTCACTTGGAATATTTAAGAAAGGATTGGATAGGTACCGTATATGGATGGTTTGGGCATCATAGAGTATATTTTGACTAAGACAAATTGGCGGGTTTTTAGTTAGTTATTAAGGTAAAACTGCATGTTGTAACCACCGGTATGACAAACTTATTAAAGCTTGTAGTGTGGTTAGCATGTACCTTAGCTATAGTTTTGCTTTTGGTAGTAGTTGGCGTATATGTTATATTGGCCTTTGTTTAGGATATTGACAAGCCTTAGGGTGCGGTGTAGGTTGTGCATGTTGCATGAGCATGTGTTTGATAAATATTTGGTTGGCTGCTACAGACTCGATAGACTCATGTGGCTTCTTGTTGTTTCTATTTCCTAATCTCTAGCGGAGGGAATACTACGAACGCTGAAATAAATAGTGACTTTTAATTGGTCAACGATATGATGGTGTAGAATCAATGAAGAAATGTTTAAGAGGTGTTTAAGCTGTTGAAAATATCCAGCGGCGTTATATGCTCATTGCTGCTGTTCACATCCATGTGAAGTAAAACCCATAAGAAACTTTATAGCACAGCGAATGCAACTAGCTACTATTTGAGATTGACATGGCAGACTACTATTTTAAAAGAAAAAAAAGTAGGAAAGATTTTCCCAGAAACAAAGTGGACAAAACTCACTAGAGTGGATGAAACAAGGTTGGTAGAAAGTTTCGATGGATTGTTACGAATCTTCAGAAAATTTTTAAAGCATTTGATGAAGCTTTAGAGGAGCTTGAATGGATCAAGATATTAAACCTTCCTCAAAAAAACTCAGATCTTTTGAAGTCTGCAATCAAAAGCAAATTTGTTATAAGTTTATTTATGATTTGAACTTTATTAACATGTATACATTTCATTATGTACTACAATTGCAGTTTCCATAATTAGTGACAACAACTGCTTTTAATCATATTGGAAACGTATTTGAAAGATTTTCAATCAAACATCAATGAAACATTTTGAAAGTTACAACAGAATTTCTGCTTTCTGTTAATGAAGAAATGAAAATGACTCTTGTGAGAATCAGTTAAAAATGAAAATATAATTGCTATTACAATTTATTGTCTTGATGATTTTTTTTAAACCAATTACTTACTAATCTTTGTTAAGTCACTCATTCCATCGATATCTATTAAAGATTTTACGAAATTTGCAAATAAATTTGAACTGTACAGTCACATTTGGATTGTTAAGGATTTTAGCATTTACCTCACTCAAAACGTGAACTCCAAAAAATATTTCCCTACTCTGAAAAGGCTCAAAATATACTTTTTCAATTCTAAGGGAGAAGAAAACCCAATAGAACTGACTGTGTGTTCATCATAGCTGCACAATTTAAATGAAGGAACCTATCAATCATTTTGTTGTTCAGAGATCAAGTTGAAGAATTTTTTATATTAAGAAAATTTTTATATTTTGAAATTGCTATCAATGTTAGATTATTTTATTTCTTTAAATATATATATATATATATATATATATATATATATATATATATATATATATATATATATATATATATATATATATATATATATATATATATATATATATATATATATATATATATATATATATATATATATATATATAATATATATATATATATATATATATATATATATATATATATATATATATATATATAATAATATATCTATATATATACTAAATATATATATATATATATATATATATATATATATATATATATATATATATTTTTTTTATATATATATATTTGTTTTCTTACATTAGTGATTTTCACCCTTGAGAAAGTTAATTAGATTAAGTACTTTCTTTATTTTAGCTTACGAATATTAACATCTTATGAAGACTCTTGTAAAAACTTTTTAATAAATATATAAATAAGGCCTTCTATTATAATATATATATATATATATATATATATATATATATATATATATATATATATATATATATATATATATATATTAGTGATACAGGTAACATCCGCATCCACGGGCATCCACACATTATTAAAGATCCGCATCCGCATCCGCATCCGCGCTTTGCCCTGCGGATGTTGCGCGGATATTTATTGTCGAGATTTGATAAAGAATTTTATAATAAAAATACTTAAGATGAATCTCAACGCAAATTTAAATGAGAGACATGGGACTCGACTCAACTGTGTAATGATGACTCATGATCTCACATCATGAAGTTCATAATAATTTGAGTCAACAGAGTCACATGAGATTATTGATGCCAAAAAAATCAGCGCCTCTACAGCTTCTGTCTCCGATGTAATACCATTAATCTCAACGCTAAGGAAGAATTTTGAACCATATTCAAATGAAAATGATGACGGTTTAAAAAGAATGAAAGATGTCATAAAACTAGAGCTAAAAATACGCTTTAGTTCTGTGGAAATTAATGACCTTCATACTATTGCAACTTACTTAGATCCCCGTTATAAAGCAAGTTTTTTTGTAACACAATATTAGAACAAGTTAAATCGTCACCTTGTGTTGCAGTTGAAAAACTTCAATCCGAATAGTCTATTAATTCGCCACCCATTAAAAGGAAATAAACGAAATCTACAGAACCAACATCTTCTACAAGTAAATCAATAACAGATTCACTGGAAGAATTTCTACAGTCCAGTAGCAATGAAGAAACACACGCATTACCAAAAGATGTAGTGCAAATGATTGAAAACTATCACCAAGAAAAACGACTAGATACTATCAGTTGGTGGAAAGTTAAGCAAAATGTTTACCCACGCTTAAGTAAACTTGCAAGGAAATATTTGGCCTGTCCTCCAACTAGTGTTCCAAGTGAGAGAGTATTTAGCAATGCTAGGCTAATATATGATGAAAAGAGAAACTCAGCAGAAAAAGGCGTAAAATTAATGTTTCTCAAGCACAACCTTCCTATATTTACATTTCAATACTAGTGCAAAAAGTATATAATCCTTTGTAAAATCTCTTTCATTAAGGTCGGAGGATGGGGAAAGAGGCTGGTGGGGTGCATTTGAGTTGGGTCCCCGTCTCGCACCCTGGTAA
>JABUQX010102089.1:25000-30000 GCA_015478945.1 Trachelipus rathkii | reverse complement strand
TTTTAAACTTTCTGGATTATTCATATTTTAGATATTTGCTGTAAATAGGGTTTTATCGTTTTAAAATTTAGGTTTTAGCGTATGAATAAATTTTCCTCATTTCTCCTTTGGTTTTTGTCTATTTGTTTCTGTCTGTTTTTTTTTGTGATTGCGTGTGCGTGTATGATAGCAGATTTGCACAGGCGTGGCTTTCTTTTGACTTTACCAACATCAATGGCTTGCACTCTAACTCTGCATCCATGGAATACTACCTCTCTAACTCTAAACCTAATTTTATGCTCTTGTCTGAGACCCAGATGGCTAAGAATTCATCCTTCAACTCGTTTAATATATCCAACTATAACTTATTTTATAATTTCCGTTTGAAGGGTGGAGTATGTGCCTATGTAAATATAAACATTCCTATAGCACGTCTCGAGAATCTCGAATCTCCTAACTTCGATGTTCTGTGGCTTAAAATCTTTCTTCCTTCTACTACAATATTCTTATGCTTCTGCTACTGTTCTCTTAACAGAACAGATTTTCATGCCTTTTTTGATTACCTTACTACTTCTCACGAGACTGTTATATCTTTTCATCCAAATACTGAGGTCCTCTATTTAGGGGATTTCAATGTACACAAAACTGAATTGTTGGGTTCCTCTCGTACTGATTTAGTTGGGAGGAAGCCGAATCATTCAGTATTCTTAACGATCTGGAGCAACTGATTAAATAACCTACACACATTCCGGATCGTCCCAACCGATTCTTGAACACACTTGACCTATGTTTCACCACTAGTCCTTCTCTCTATAAATACACCACCTTCGCTCCTATCGGTAAATTTGACCACAACCTTATATCACTTAATTTTAATACTTTCTCTCCAACATCTCCATCCTGCCTTATGCGGTTTTTCTGGCACTTTGATCGGGCCGATTGGGGGCATTGCGTTGCTTCTACGCTAACTATAATTGAAGTAACTGCTTTGACTCTTAAGACGCTTCAGATTCTGCCGATAAAGTGGGAACTGTAATTGTTAATGGGATGAGCAGGTTCATTCCTTCTTCGACTAAATCTTTTTCTCCTCAAAATCCATGGTTCGATCGTGCTTGTTCCCTGGCCATTCAGGCTAGAGACAATGCTTATCGGGTGTGAAAAAATTCTCGTTCTCCTATCACTCTTGCTAATTTTCATTTAGCTAGAAATCGTTGCAGGGATACTCTTCGACGAGCAAAGCGGACTTTCATTAAACGAAAATGCGCTGACCTCCTTGGTTCTCCTACTGACAAATCTCTCTGGCCTCTTACCAAAAACATCTCTAACAACTTCTGTAAATCATCCTTTCCTCCTCTTATTCGCTCTGATGATTCTGTTGCTAATTCTCCAACTGAAAAGGCCAATCTCTTCGGCCTTCTATTTTCCTCTAACTCAACCCTGGACGATTCTGGCATTCCTCTTCCTCCTCCTTCTCCTCTCAGGTGTCCATGCCCCTTGCATGATTACATTCGATCAGGTGTATGGGGCTCCTGAAATCTACGAAGACGTTAGGAAGGGGGGTGGCCCAGATGGCATTCCTCCCGAGTTTTGAGGGAGTGCTTCCGTGCTGACCCCGCCCCTCGTTCAACTATATTCTCTATGCCTCAATACTAGCACTTTCCCTCAGTGTTGGAAGCGCACATATGTCCAACCTATTCCGAAAAAATGATGCTGCTCTGATCCTTCTAACTATCGCCCTATAGCTCTCACTTGTATTCTTTCTAAGATCTTTGAAACCCTTCTCAACTCTCACTTCTTAGATCATCTGAAATCTCTTTCCCTTCTTTCTGATTACCAGTACGGCTTTCGGTGCTCGAGATCTACTGGCGATATACTTTCCTATTTACAGATTTATGGTTTTCCGCCCTTAGGAACTACGAGAAGACTTGTGTGGTGGCGCTTGACATATCCAAAGCATTTGACCGGGTATGGCACGCGTCACTGCTCTCCAAGCTCCCCTCCTTTGGGTTTCCTTCTTCTCTTTGCTTACTTATGTCTAGCTTTCTTTCAAATCGCTCAATGTTGGCTGTTGTTGATGGGGTGACTTCTTCTTTTTCTGTCAATAGTGGTGTTCCTCAGGGTTCTGTTTTATCTCCTACTTTATTCCTGCTTTTCATCAATGATCTTCTCACCTGCACATCTAACTCTATCCACTCATATGTCGATGACTTGACCCTTCATTCTTCAACTCATATCAATTCTGCTCCCTCTTTTACTTCTAGAATTGCCTCTCGTCTTAATCTTTCCGATTCTATTCTCGCTGATCTGGATAGAATTTCAGGGTTGGGTCGTCTCAAGCTTGTGAAATTTAATTCTTTAAAACCCAACTTCTACAAATCTCTCTCTCTAAGACACTTAACTTTTCTATCTCTTTCGACGGTTCTCTCGTCTCTCCTGTTGACAATATAAACATCCTTGGCCTTAACATAAACAAAAAAATGTTTTGAAAACCTCAAATCACAGTGGTTGCTAGGCGGCCTCAAAGAAACTGGGAGTTCTGTTTAGAGTGCGAGACTTTTTCTTCTTCTCGGTTCTCCACCTACAAGGGTCTCATCCGCCCTTGTGGAGTACTCTCATATCTGTGGGGGTGGGGATCTGGTTTCTTCGGCTTTTGGATGAGGTGGAGTCAAGGCCAAAAGACTTATAAACTGTCCTGTACTTTCTAGTTCACTTGACCCTTTATATTTGCTGCGCGATGTTGGTGCTTTATTCCTTTTCTATAGGTACTGTAGAGGCTATAGGGAACTTTCCACTCGCGTACCACCACCTTTACGACGCCCTCGTAGCACAAGGGGTGCTGTGTCAGCACATGAGTTTTGTGTTGATGTTAGTAACTCCAGACTGGTTCGCTGCGGTGCTTCTTTCTTTCCTACCACCTCTGTTCTGTGGAATTCTCTTCCATCATCTGTGTTTCCTACTCAATTTAATTTCCCTCACTTTAAAGCCTGCGTCTGTGCTCATCTGCGTAATTTGCGTTAGATGGATTTTTGAGGCGTTCAACACCCACTCCTTGAATAGGGTTCTGCCCGTGAGCGGCGGTGACAACAAAAAAATAAATAAATAAAAGGTTCTAATAAGGAATTCCTTAAGCTAGCTGAAACCCCACAAGAATGGCACCTCCGACGGTGAACCACTTCTAGAATGCATTAAAATAGCATAACCGAGGAGCTTGCTCGCTTGACAAAAAAAAAGATTCACAAAAGTGGAAGTCGCCTTATCAGCAACCCCTGGCAACAGCACTGATAGTGACGATGGTGGCTTTTCAGCAAATAAACCTACTGAAGATGAGGATTTGGATATGTTAGACTTTGATAAGTTCATGGCCGAAATTGCATTGACATCTCATTCACCTTCAAAGGAATCACACCAGGGAGACCTCCTTTCGTAAAAACTGAAGAGACAGTCATCAAGGAGCAAAGATAATTCAAATTTGCAGTCTGTGAAAGAGGAGATGAGGCTCTACGAAAACATGAGATGCTGCCTACAGAAGAGAATCCTTTCATGCGGTGGCATGAAAATGGGCCAAAGTTTTCATTATTATCAGTGCTTGCAGGCAAATAATTATCAGCACCTCCTTCATCAGTCGAGAGAGAGCGTATTTATAGTGTAGGTAGAATGTAAACACCCCAAAAAGGAACAGATAGATACTAGTGAAAGCTTAATGTTTTTGCATCACAATTTGTGAATTTTTGAATTTGAGTATTGAATGATATCTATCTTAAAGGAGTATTTTATTATGTCATGTTTGAGTAATAGCTTTTTTTTATTTTAACTTTTCGGCTGATTAATTGAGGTCTCTTCTTTCATTATTTTTATTCTTTATATTGTAGCTAGTTAAAGAATCTTCTTGTAAATTGTAATCATGTTAAAACATAAAAGCTAGTAGCTAAACTTTGTTAATACTTACTGGAAAATGGAAATGGAATATTTTTTAAATAAACACAAACATAAAAAAAGTTATTAATATTATATTTGCAATTATTATTCCTTAAAGGTACTATTTTAATTTATAAAATAAATATACTTGGGCACAACCAAATATGAAATATAAATGACTAAGTATTGTTTGTACAGGGAATGCAATCTTGAGTTGCCTAGCAGTGCACAAATGTTCTATCTTATTACTGTGTATTTATTATATTAATTAAAGTATCGGTATCAGTATCGGCACCTAAAAAAATAGAGTATCGGTATCGGTATCGGTATCGGCCTCTTTTCTGGTATCGGTACATCCCTAATATATATATATATATATATATATATATATATATATATATATATATATGTATATATATATATATATATATATATATATATATATATATATACTATATCTTTTTTTTTATATATATATATATAATATATATATATATATATATATATATATATATATATATATATATATATATATATATATATATATATATATATATATATATATATATATATATATATATATATATATATATATATCGCGCTTCTATACTGTTTTTGTGTGCATGTGCTGTATTGTGCTTGAGTTTGTGTTGTTGTTAAGGAGCTCCCTCTTCTGTATTCATTCAATTGATATTAAAAGTTTATGAAATCGATATATGATTAGTATTTTTGTTGTTGTTATTATTTAATTGTATCACATTTTTTTTTCATTGGAACAAGTTAGGGAGAGAGGGGAGAGAATATGATGAGGGACTTGTAAATATTTTAAATATATATTCAGGTATCTGATAGTGTTCCTACACATTTATTATTATTATTATTATTTTTGTTTGTATTTGATTTTTATGAATATAGTTGTCGTAAGTTTTGAATGTTTTTATTTTAAATCTAATCTTATTTCATTTTTGTAGTAGTAGTTGTGGTATTATTATTATTATTATTATTATTATTATTATTATTATTATTATTATTATTATTATTAAGAAAATTGAATGTTTTTATAAGTTATAATGAAGATTCGGGGTGTTTTTTTTTTTTTAATTTAT
>JABUQX010102089.1:0-10000 GCA_015478945.1 Trachelipus rathkii | reverse complement strand
AAACTTTAAAGGGAAAATAAATATAGGCATATAATAATGAAAATACCATGACTATTATCATGTATTGTTTATAAATAATGAATATTAATTAACAAAATAAATTTTATATTTTCCTCTGGAGTTTGAAAATTAAATTCTAAAATTAAATTAATTATTATTTCATTATTTTTTATTTACTTCAAGTTCGTAAATATCTATAGATCCTTACTAATTTCTCAGACTTTTCCTTTCTTAACTTATTCCTCAGTCGTAGATTTTTAAGAAGCTGAGTTAAATATTTATTTTCTATGACATTAAATGATATATTGGAAGAAAAGAAAAACTGTGCCAAATGCAAGTCAAATTCTTCCTTTTGTTTTACAGTAGTCCTAGCTACAAATGATTTCATGGAAGCTTGTCGATGAACATCACGTTTAATTGGAGTAGATGCAAAGGGAGAAGTAACTGAATATGTTTCTCCAGTTATTTCACCTTTATTTAAATTATAAGATAAAAAACAACAACCAGATATATCTGATATACTGATTGAGTCATTTTCCACTTGTACCCGGAACAACTTTTAAATGTGGGTTTTCCTTTACAAGTTCATTTTGTTTCTTCTTATTGCATTTTTGTAAATGAGCTTGGATCCTAGCAATCCTATCACATATTAAAGTGAAGCAATGTTTACATTCTACTTTCCCTTTTGTATCTGTATTTGTAAGGATGTTTACCTCTGACCACTCAGGTGCTTTAATGCGGCCACCTGTATGTCCAATTTTTGGCATTTTTTACTTTTGTAGTTAGTTAATAACAATATTTTTTATATATATATAGAAGCTAATTAACACGAAGAAGAAGAAGAAGAAGAAGAAGAAATATATATATATATATATATATATATATATATATATATATATATATATATATATATATATATATATATAAATAGAGTAGTTAAATTTTATATATATATATATATATATATATATATATATATATATATATATATGTATATTATATATATATATATATATATATAATATAGCAGAAAGAGTAGATATAGTATATATATATATATATATATATATATATATATATATATATATATATATATATATATATATATATATATATATATATATATATATATATATATATATATGAGACTTAGTTACTAAATATTTAAATAAAACTTAAAAAACTTAGGCATTTTCAAAAACCAAAAAGCCAAAAAGCAATGGATTTTTGGCTTTTTGGCTTTTTGACCAAAAAGCTGGCTTTTTGCCAACCCTGTTATATACCCGAAGATCTTTGCCAGGATACAAAAAAAATTTGGTCAGAATTTAAAAAAAACAAAAAAAGTGAAAAACTCAGTGGGTCTGGAAGGATCCTTATCACCCCAAGAAAATCAGTCTCAAATTCATTAAAATTAATTAGTTGTGTTTTATATCATATTTTTTTATCTCTTAAATACATAAGCAACTGGTTATCTTTTTCTCCCTAGATTTTGTTTGCTAATTTCGTCTTGGTGAGAAAAATGCATAATTTCTTTTTCTCCCATTATTTCCTGGGTGATTGCATTCCCCTTACTTTTATGTGGTAGTTTGGGTACCATCACGTTTTTCAAAAATTTTATATAAAATATATATATATATATATATATATATATATATATATATATATATATATATATATATATATATATATATATATATATATATATATATATATATATATATATATATATATATATATATATATATATATATATATATATATATATATATATTAAAAAACAATTGTCTTAAACCGAAAATCCATTTGATGTAGTTGTCGAAATATATAATTCCTTTTCATGGTATATTTTTGCCAAATTTTTATGGGTAATCAAGCACAATATTTGATATCTTTTTTATACATAAATGTTATGTCCAGACCTAAAAATAAAAATTAAATAAAAACCGAAGTTCTCACGTTCACGGGAGGGGGAGGGAGAGGAGACTAAGGGTAATGTTTAAAAAATTTGATATATATATATATATATATATATATATATATATATATATAGGTATATATATATATATAGTATATATATATATATATATATATATATATATATATATATATATATATATATATATATATATATGCACGCCTATCAACCCAACCCAACAATCCAATCTTACCTAACCTAACCTAACCTAACTTAACTTAAAAGCTATTGAGAATGTAGTAAAAATATCACCAAAACTTATTTATTAATTTAAACAGTATAATTGTAATAGATACATGTCTTATGACCCAATCATTATTAAAGAAATATTGAAAAATGTTCCTTGTAGCATCAATATATAAGGAACATTTCGAGTTGTTCTTGGTTTGTCTGTTATTAGATTCATACATTTCGAGTTGTTCTTGGTTTGTCTGTTATTAGATTCATTCTTGTATTAAACCGTTTAATTGAGATCCATCTCAATTTTCTCGCTTAGTGAATGATTATTTTTTTTTTTGAAATAAAGGAAGGGATGTTCAACTGTGATATATGTATGAAGAATATACGTATATATATATATATATATGTTTAACTGTGATATATGTATATATATATATATATATATATATATATATATATATATATATATATATATATATATATATATATATAAACTTTTTTGACCCTGTGTTGCTATTAGAGGTGTTAAAATGCACTTATATTTAAAAACACTTTACTTTACATAAAACTTTTTAAAAATATATATTTACAAAACTATATATATATATATATATATATATATATATATATATATATATATATATATATATATATATATATATATATATATATATATATATATATATACAAACATATGAGCTTTCGTCAATCCTGACCTCTTCAGATACTACAGTAAACTGCATTCGGGATGGAAATTTCTTGAAGTGACTTCTTTAATTGGTTTGTTGGTTTATAAGCAGGCTTTTGTAGAAGGGTGACAACTGCATGACTGTATTTTGCAATGTATCTATAGTGTAATCTCCAAAGCCTCTATTATAGTTGGGAAGGTTGTATACACAAAATGATTCGGCAATTTTTCTTTTGTTGCTATCTTGTATGTATCTGATGTGTTTCATATTATTGATGTTGATTTGGTGGTCATGTATTAATCTATGTTGAGTAAGTGCAGAGTTTTCTTGGTGTGTGTTTAAATCGTATGTGTGTTGGTATTTGCGTCTATTGAAATCTATGGTTTCACCAAAGTAGTTTTTGTTGCAGGTGTTACAGGGTATTTTGTATAAACAGGGGGGATTTTTTATTGTTGATTTGGGGGGTTTTAATATTTTTTTAATGAGAATGTTATTGGAGGGTATCAATTGTATGTGTTTCGGTATAAGTTTTTTTATGTTGTTTGTGTTAATGTTTGGGATGGGTATATATGTTTGTGTTGTTTGTTTTTTTATACTGGTGTGATAATAAGTTTTCTTAGCTTTTTTATATGCTGTATGTATTACATGGGGTGGGTATTTTAGTTTTTCAAACTTTTGTTTTAGGTAAGTAGTTTCTGTACTGAGGTGTGAAGGGGAGCAGATTTTGAATGCACGAAGGTATAGGTTAGTGAGTGTTGCTAATTTTGTGTTGTGTATGTGTGTGTGGATTACCAGTGAATGTATGAAGGGTTAGATGTAGGTTTTCTATATATTGTAAATGAAGGTTTTATGTTATGGTCAGATATTACAAGGGTGTCTAAGAAAGGGATTGTGTTATTTGTTGCAGTTTCTATTGTAAATTGTATGTCATTGTGTATAGTGTTAATAAAGTTTAAGATGTTATGTGGGTTGGTTGCATTCGGCACAGCAACGAAGACGTCGTCGACGTACCTGAGCCAAACGCAACCGGAAAGAAGTTGATTGGGGAGAATGTAGTAGTGTTCGATAAGTTCCATGTATATGTTGCTGAGCATGGGTGAAAGGGAGGATCCCATGCTCAGTCCTTTCCGTTTCCTATCATTAAACAACTCATTCTACTCAAACTACAACACAGTTTCTTCCAATGCGACCAACATTTTTAATAAAATTAACTTTAAATCCAATTTCTTCTAAATCGATAAACTCCATCACAATAGTTGATGAATTATTTGTAATATAAACCATTTGTTATTTTTTTATCTCTGTAAATTCCAAAACCACGTGCTCCATCACAACAGCCGATTCCAATTTTTGTAAACAAAAGTAGCTTTTATGAGAAATCGCAATCGTTTATGAACAAAATTCGTGCTACAACTGGGTAAGCATTTCTTATCAAGCGTAAGCACAAATGACAAACACGAAAACGGTCTTACCATGCTAAAAAAAAATGATAAAACTTATATTTTAACTTGAGGAAAAGAAATACATATTTGTGAATTGTGATAAACCTTTCTTGTGTTAACTTTAAGAAACTGTGTACTATTAAGTCTATTAATTACTATAATTAGTGAAAGCAAACTTATTTAGTTGAGTTTGATCAAAATTTGATCAAGCAAACTTATTTAGTTGAGTTTGATCAAAATTTGATCAAATTTCAATTTTCGGTTCGCCTATCAGCAAATCCACGTGGTAACCATTTGTTTATAAACAAAGTAGTGTGAATTGGGTTATCCCGTGAACACTACCTTCACTAAATCGCTTTACTTAGCGAAAAATTCCTTCCGTTTTCGTGAATTTATTACGTCATAATTCGCTGATCAATTTTCTATATTTTTTATGCATAATCATAACTGAGTAAATGTTAAATCAATTAGATTTTTTTAAGGAAACATTTGAAAAAGTGGAAAGTTCCGGTATGTACCGGCCGGAACCGGAACTTTAAAAAAATCGAGGTTGATCCATAATATATATATATATATATATATATATATATATATATAGTAGTATAGGTATAGTAGGGCATATATATATGGTATATATATATATATATATATATATATATATATATTAGGTATATATATATATATATATATATGCCCGCGTTTAGATTAGGTGACACCTGTATCTAAAAAACTGCGATAGCTACATAAAAACTGAATGCTTTTTTGAAATCATCGAACATTTTAATGCATTTCAATATTTTAAGGTTAACTTTAAAAATCATTTTTTTGTATAAAAATAGTTTTTTATTATATTAAAAATTATTTCACCAGCACTCACGGGTCGCATTCGGCACAGCAACGAATTTATATATATATATATATATATATATATATATATATATATATATATATATATATATATATATATATATATATATATATATATATATATATATATATATATATATATATATGTACCGTACTCGGTACATTGTATAAAATTTATAAAGGATATATGTAAGTGCTACCAAGATTTCTGGTACACAGTTGTAAGAAAAGCTTGTACAAAAAGTCCTGTTGCCGAAGGAATTGTTTCTTTCTTTATTTTTGTACAGTATCAAGGTCACCGAGGTGCCTCGATACCAAAATGCCTGGGCCAATGGGATAGGGTTAGTTAGAAAATAGAACTCGAAGAGCCAGCAGCTTGCGCTCTCTCGGGATAATAACTTGTAAGGTTATCAAAGACCCATTTAAATAATAATTGATATTGTAGGAATAAATATTTCTTTTTGAATAATAGTTAAAACACTTAAATTGTGTCCTTGTAAAATAATCATTAGAAGTAATTAATAAAGAAATAACTAAAGAAGCGTTTCGCTATTCCAAAGCTATTTTATTATTTGCTATAACAAGGTGATCTATTAAATAGGGCCAATTAATCATTATAGAGATCAGTCTTTGTTCATATATATATATATATATATATATATATATATATATATATATATATATATATATATATATATATATATATATATATATATATATATATATATATATATATATATATATATAGCATATATACATATATATATATATATATATATATATAAATTACCCTCGTGTGCCATGCATTTACGTTAATATATTAAAAATAATTTTTTTTCATTCCATCTGGTAGTCCTACTTTTCAAGATATCTGGCGAGCCTAAAATATTGGGCGGCTCATGTCTCAGAGATTTGGAGCAACGCGAGAATTGTCGTACATCAAAACCTATTTATTATTTTTTATTTTTATTTTTTATCGCCCTTCATTTTATTTCTTCATATTCCTGCATTAAAATGTTCACTGATTTCATGAAAAATGTATTCAGTTTTTATGTATCTATCATAGTTTTTTTTTTTAGATACAGGTGTCACCTAATCTAAACGCTGACCATATATATATATATTTATATATATATATAGAGTAGATAGATATATATATATATATATATATATATATATATATATATATATATATAGTATATATATATATATATATATATATATATATATATAAGTATATATATATATATATGGCCAAACTAAAGAAGTTACCCGCATCATATCTCAAAACTAAGATAGGTACCAAGAAAACTGAATAACATAAACATATATGGAATCAGCGTATGTAAATTTGTATGGAAATGAAAAAAAAAATTTATTTTTTTTTTTTTTTATATCCAAAAATAACGATAGGTACAAGAAAATTAATAACATATATGGAATCAGCGTGAAATTTGTGTATGGAAAAAAAAAGGAACATTTTTATACTAATAATATATTTGAATCAGCATATGAATTTTTTTAAATTGAGCCGGACGGTGGGGACAGAGGGGGACGCACTCCCTGTCGTCCCCGGGAGGCCGAGAGACCCTGACTCCTTGCATCTTGCGGTTTACCCTGTGTTGGGTATTTTAGTTAAAAAAAAAAAAAAAAAAAATTCATTTTTTTTTTATTAAAATTTTATACACTTATTTTAAAAATTTTTTTATTTTTTTTTTATCTAAGTTTTGGAGATATAAAAAATAAAAAAATGTAAATTTTTTTTTTACATACAAACTTCATACGCTGATTCCATATATGTTGTTAGGTTTTTTTGTATCTATCTTTGTTTTCGAGATATGATGCGTGGTATCTTCTTTAGTTTCACCTATATATATATATATATATATATATATATATATATATATATATATATATATATATATATATATATATATATATATATATATATATATATATATATGTTATATATATATATATATATATATGGCCAAACTTCTGGATTATACATGATATATCTCGAAAAGTACGCCACTTACAAACAATTGTTGATATTTGGAATCAGCGTATAAAGCTTATTACCAGAATGTATATAAAAAAATTTCGAGCCACCTAATGGAAATATATGTTTCCTCGAACTTCTCACCCTTTAGGGGACTGAGCCGATCGTCCCCCCTGTCGTCCACTCTAGAGGCCGAGAGAGACCCCGACAACTCATCTATGCGATTCACTCCAGGATGTTCGTTAGTTTTATGCAATTGTTTTTCAAGTGTATGCAATTCTCGAAATATATGTGCCTCATAGAGATTTATATATATATATATATATATATATATATATATATATATATAGCATATATATATATATTATATGTATATATATATATATAGAGTTATATATATAGTTATATATATATATATGTTATATAGTGTCGTCACATTACAGCAGTCCAAACAGCTACCAGGAAAAGGAGAACATTGCTGGAATGCTGGTCCAATTTTAGTGGAATGCAAAATAAAAATGTGGCATATTCAAAATCGGCACAGCTACAGCGAAAGGAATAGTATTTACCCTCGTGGGCTTTGATAGGGGAAAATGTAAAAAAAAAAAAAAAAAATATTATGATTAGAAGGCCTATTTAGAGACCTTTATTGGTTACTCGTTAAATAAATAGACTTTCTATTAAATTTTGTTTTTTTTTAACTAAAGAATACCCCAAGGGTACACCGCACCGATGAGTCGGGGTCTTTCGGCCTTCCGGGGAACTACGGGTAGGACTAATTCCCCCTCCGGGGAGGGTCTCCGGAACCCGCGCCTTTGTATTTGTGTGTCGCGGGGGTTCCTTCGACCATCCCCTCCCCCTGTGTTCTGCTTGCTCGAGCCCCTAAATTGCCGTGTACTGTGTAATACCTTTACAAATAATATATATATCATGTCCCAGCACCCCGCCCAAAAAAAATCATTTTTGTGTAATTTTTTTTTTTTTTTTTTTTTTTACATTTTCCGAAACAAAAATTTTACAAGGATCCCAAAAATGTATTTCATTTCACTGTAGCTTTTGCTTTTCGAGATTTTTTTTTTTTTTTTTTTTTTTTTTTTTTTTTTTTTTACAGTTTCCTCGGTAAAATTTTGCCAGGATTCCAGCAATATATTCCTTTTCCCGGTAGCTGTTGTAGTTTTTGAGATATGGATTGTGGCTCTTCTATAGGCTGGCCATATATATATATATATATATATATATATATATATATATATATATATATATATATATATATATATATATATATATATATATAGTTTATTAATATATATATATATATATATATATATATATATATATAATTAATAATAATAATGATAATAATAATTATAATGATAATAATAATAATCTTGGCAAAGGAGATTAAAATATTTATTTAAAAACCGATTTCACCTTTTCTCTCTCTCTAACTTCGAATACACCTACCCTTCTTTCATCCCCTCCCCTATCATTCCTTCGACCCCCTTCCCCCAACAGTCCCTTATTTTCCTAATCTCTTTAGTGTAACCTCACCCCTACCTCTGCTCCCCCCAATTTATTTACTCCTTATTCCCCCCTTCGATCCTAAATAAAACCATCGTGTGTATGTGTGTGAGAGAGAAAGAGAGAGACTGACTGACTGACGACCGACTGACTCTTCTCTCTCTCGACCCCATTCCCCCCTTTTATTTTTCGACCTTTGTACTTGCCTCCCTCAGTTTATTTACCCCCATTTTTTTTACTCTTCCTTCTTGCCCAAAGACCTCCTCTTTCTCTCTTGCTCTCTCTTCGTCATCTCAGACCTATAAACTCATTCACGACTCTCCTCCCACCACCCTTAACCATTTCAGCTTATAGACTTAAAACTGTTTAAATATATATATATATATATATATATATATAGCATATATATATATATATATATATATATATATATATATATATATATATATATATATATATATATATATATAAACAAAAACAGTTTATTTACAAAAAGTATTTTAGATTATATATATATATATATATATATATATATATATATATATATATATATATATATATATATATATATATATATATATATATATATATATATAGTAGTATATATATATATATATATATATATATATATATATATATATATATATATATATATATTCAGACTATTTAATTAACCCGAGAATTTTTCTAATTCCTTGTTTTTTTTTCTCTGCTCGAAGCCCTCCCTCCATCACACGATCCCCCATAATTTTTTTCTTTTTTTGCTTATATTCCCTAATCCCCTACCACGCCGTCCCTTCCCCCGCCGCCGTTTTTCACACCCTCCCTATTATTTCTTTTCTTTTTTAACTTGACCATTATCTCATTTACACTTAGCGTTTCTCTTATATTGATTTACACGTTGAATTTTTAGTTCCCAATGATTTATTGTATTAAAAATTAAGAAGCCTGACTCGACTACCAATCAGCGAGAATTATATATATATATATATATATATATATATATATATATATATATATATATATATATATATATATATATATATATATGTTATATATATATATATATATATATATATATATATATATATATATATATATATATATCTGGATGGATTTAAATGATATGCCTTTTCTCAAATTTATTTTCCTAACCGTGCATATGGAACTTTAAGGATATAAAAAGAAATGAATACAATAAAAATATATAAAGTACATATAAGTATTCTAAGATTGTCCATTTAGCGGCGCAACGCGCGAAAGCGTTTCAATGATAAATGCGAAAAACGGTTAAACACCCAAATTCCACTGAACGAAGTACATC
>JABUQX010102088.1:40000-42302 GCA_015478945.1 Trachelipus rathkii | reverse complement strand
AGCAGGCAACGCACCTGCTAAAAGGTATGAAGTATAGTATATATATATATATATAGTATATATATATATAGTTATATATATATATATATATATTAATCACATGTTCTTTATCCTTATTCATAATTCATGTCGTTAATACTGTATGAATTCGAATAATATTAACAAAAAATGTGCAGAATTCTTTGGCTGTCAAATACCATGGGCTAAAAGAGTCATACACCTTTAAAATATTTTTAAAAAGTTAATTAACTAATTATTTCTTTAGCAAATATATATTTGTCCCATTCTTAAAAGATGTTATATAAAGACATGATATCGAAAAGTTGAATGCTGCTGAGGAACCCTGCATATAGTGTCAGTCTTTTTCAGTTTAAACCCGAATGAAGAACTGAGCAACAAAGCGTTGAGATAGTACTGGGAGCAGAAGGAACCCTATTTCACTGTATCGATGTGATATTCCCTGTCCTTTCGCTGAGGTCGAGAGACCCTGACTCTTCCATCTTTGGTGATTAATCTGGGAATTTCTTTAGTTAAAAACTTATTGCACTTTGACGTTCTTTGCTCTTAAAAATAATCGAAAAAAATCGATTACATCGTTCATGTTAGATATATATCGGTTAACATCCTTTTAAAGCGAAAGTTCCTATATATATATAACGTAACATAACCTTACTTAACCTAACCAAACTTTTATATTGTTATATAATTTATTTCACTTCCATCGTTTCATAATAAACACATTAAAACAACAAGTAATATAAATACATGGGGAAAATAGTTCAAACTTGCTTCATTATTTAAGAGTGCTAGTTCTTACATTTTGTTCGATAACGCAATCCGCGTGGAAATGATTCTCAGCTTCATGGGTCATAGAGATATAGGTATATAGAGTATATATATATATATATATATATATATAGTTATATATATATATATATATATATATATATATATATATATATATGATAATGTTCCTAAGGGATTATAATAAAGAGAAAATGGGATTTTTAGATTATTTGATTTGAGGGACCTTAATCTTCTCAATTCTCCTAATAAATGTAATAATTGTATTATATTTCTCACAGAGCTGTAAAAGTCTAATCTATAATTATATCTTGAGTCGAATACTATGTCTCTCCGTCTCGAGAAAACTTCTTAAAGACGAATAAAAATGTTTAATTTTTTCTTCGGCTTCTCTTAGAAACACGAGTCCCTTAACGCCGTTCGCGCCGCCTGTTTTGACGCTCTTTTCTAAATTGTATTTTATACGCTCAAAATCGAAAACGTTCTCGCGCCACGAATATTGAACGTCAAAACTAGATCTATAAATTTCATCGTTTTTCCTTATAAAATATTATGTAAGTAGTATGGGAAACTGCTGAGTTGTTCAGCGAGTAAACCACCTCTTTTCTAACTGGAAAAATTATTCAGTTTTTTAACGTTAATTTAACATGTCCCCTGCAATAATAAAAAGAGTATCATAAGTAGGTAGAGAGACACTGCCGAGCTATCGACGCGAGTAATACCAATCCCATAACAAATGAATGTGAGAGCGCGTATGCTTCTCACCAGCCCTGGAGAGAGCGATATAGCGAGCGAATGGGGCTGTGCCACGAAATGACCGAAAGGGACTGGTACTGAGTAGTTTCCTACTAGATTTATATATATATATATATATATATATATATAGTGCAGCAGTATATATATATATATATATATATATATATATAGTATATATATATATATAAGTTATATATATATATATATATATATATGTATATACATGTCTCTGTTATGTTTTAAGACTTCGTCAGTTTTGATTTTTTTTTTTGTTTTTAATATGTTAAAGAGGCAAACAATGAATTTATGATAATATGGTTCTCAAAAGTTCTGAAAGATGCTATGGTCACTATTTAAATCATTTAAGGGTCATGTATTTTAAAATGAATATCTCTGAAAATACTATATAGTGGAACATTATAATATTTAAATCAAGCAAAGCCACAAAAATAAAATAAAGTAAAATTAGGGGTCTTATTGATGTATCAGAGAGTACTCAGAGGGTGAGGAACTCTTCAGCACAAATACCAGAGAGAGCGGTTCCGAGCACCCTCCTCATGAGTGGTGTTAGTCCGCCCCTGTCGTTCCCCTGAAGGTTTAGGTATCTCATCTCCTATACAATTTTTGTTATTTACCTTGTATTCATTTGCTGGGAAGCAAACTGGGACAGAGTTGTAAACGTAACTGGTCCTATATATTTAATTATGTCCGTCACCCCAATTTAACTAAGAGACTAGACACA
>JABUQX010102088.1:30000-35000 GCA_015478945.1 Trachelipus rathkii | reverse complement strand
ACACCGCCTCCAAAAAGTTTACAAGGACCACAAAAGACGCATCCTTGACTGTTAGAGTACACTAAATAGTCACGTTTCACAACATCTCCATTCAAAAGTTTTCGTTCAAACAAGAATTTTGTTAAGAATCTACTTTTATCTCGATAAATTCTCTTAGAATTAAAAAAATTTATGTCTGAATTTTGATTAATCCCATATTTTGCAAAGTAGTCTTGCGTGGCTTCACTAACCTTCCAATAAAATGGATCATCGCTTGGTATAAAGATTTCTTTGTCTTGTGCTTCGTCTACCTGCTAACTATTCTCGACAGTAACGTAAGAAGTCGATGCATATGTTTCACGATTACCCGTGTTATCGTTATCATCAATGATTTTTGAAATTATTTCAGATTCATCCGCACTCACGATAGATTCATTTGTCTTTGTGATAAAGAATGAGTCTACTCTTGGTATTTTAGATAACACTTCATTATCCTTTCTCCTTTTCTCTTCTGCTATTTTACGGTATTTTGCGCCGCTCAACCTTTTTCGACCATCCATTAATATCAAAACTGCTAAGTCACCTATTTGTTTAAAACAATAAATAATGTTCTACTTCTGAAAACTCAATTATTTAACTTTTTAATTCTTGAATAAATCATCAGAACCGATGCACTTATGTATGTATCAGCCAGAGCACGTAGGCTGTTCAGGCCTAGCAATAAAAAAAATATATTAGTCACTGAATATCGGGCAAAAATGAACTGAAAGATACCAATCAGGGTTGCCAGATGAGATGAAAATGAAAAGGCCAAATTAATGTCAAATAAGGACAATCTTTAACATTTTTATTTTTTAACATACAAAAATTGGTACTTGGAAACCACTGGTGAATGAAAAAGATAGAAAGAAATTAAATATATATATATATATATATATATAACAAGAGAAAAAAACAAAAGTAGAAAAAAAATATAAATATATAAAATATATATATATATATATATATATATATATATATATATATATATATATATATATATATATATATATATAGAAATACAAATAAATAAAATTATCGATTCTTTTTACAGTTTTGAAATAGCCTCGTGTGATTTTCTTAGACGCGTGTCCGCTGGGGCCCATGCTTTAAATACGGCCATATATAGTATATATATATATATATATATATATACTATATATAGCATATAGTGGTTATATATATATATATATATATATATATATATATATATATATATATATATATAGCATATATATATATATATATATATATATATATTTGGTTATTATTGTTATTATTAAGGCAAAACATTTATTCGTTAAGTGTAGTGGCATGCAGCTTCCTAATCTATATTTCTTCCTCTCATTCTGCCCCCTACCTACCTCTCTCCATTCCATTCTATCTCTCACAACACTCCCACCACAACCCTCTCACCCCATCCTCTCTCTCTTCCAGCATTTTATTCTTAATCCATCTGTCTTCTTCTCTCAGTCTCCTCCTCTCTCTTCTTTCCTCTCATCCCCTCCGCCTCCCAAACTCTCCTAACCACCCTCTGTTCCTCCATTCTCTCCAGATAACCGCAAACCATCTTAATATTCCTTTCTCCGCTCTGCTCTTCTCACCAAACCATTTTTCCAATCACATCTCTCTCTCTTATCACCCTACTCCAATCCTCTCTCTTTGCTAACCCTCCCCACATACTGCCTCAACCCTCTTTCATTCAAACATCAGCTCTTTCTCAATCTAGCATTCAACCCCTGTCTACAGGTGTACTGTTGGAACACATATTTCAAACATACTTATCTTAAGTTTATGTGATAAATCACCCCTTTCCATAATTCCTCAGACCACTCAATGCTCTTCACCCTTCTCCTACTCTGTGATCTATCTCTTCCTTCTTCATCCCTCCTTCCTTACCCAAATCCATCCCTAAATATCTGAAAACCTTTACTTCTTCTAATACTACACCTCCTACTCTAATTCTAAACCCCATCCCCTCATCTGTTTCATCCTCCTCAAACACTAACACTTTACTCTTTCCTGGGTTTATCCTAAGACCCTTTTGTCCACATACTCTCTCAAACTCCTTCACCAAATACTACAGCCCTTCTGAATTCTTCGCCACTAAGACAGTATCATCCGCAAATAGTATCATGTTCACTTCCCATCTATCCCCCCTATCCATCAATTCCACTCTCTCCTCCCTCATCCCTCTGCAAACACTCTCCATAAATAAATTGAAAAGCCACGGTGACATTACACACCCCTGCCTCAACCCTCTCTTTACCCCAAACATCTCACTCTCCCCCAATACCTCTCACACACACACATTCTGTTATTCCTATAAAGGCCCTAATACCTTAACCACTTTACCCCCCTACTCCAAATTCTCCAAGTAAATCTTAAATATCACTCCCCCTTCACTCTATCATATGTTCGCATCAAGAAAATTAATTCCGTAAGACTTTTCCCCTTTCTTTCTATACCTTTTCTCCACAAGTATCTTCATCGAACAATGATCCACACACAATCTCCCTCCCACCCTAAATCCTCCTTGTTCTTCCCCCACTCTCCCCTCCGGTCTCTCACCCTCTCAATTAGTATTCTCCCATACACTTTCCCCCTACTACACTCAAAAGAAAAATACCTCTATAATTCCCACACTCCATCCTATCCCCTTTCCCTTTATACAGGGAAACCAAACAACCATCCTCCCAATCCTGTGGAACCTCTCCCCTTCTCCAACATAAATTATATAACCTATACAGCCATTCCTCCACCCCTCTGCCTCCCATCTGTAACATTTCCATACTCACACCATCTAGACCTGTGGACTTTCCTTTTTTTCCTTTAGTTAACGCCCTAATAATTTCATCCATTTGTATTTCCAAATCCCCTTCCTGCCCCACTTCCCCCCCCCCCCCCCCCCCCTTGTAAATCATCCTCATCTCTCCCCCCCCTTTCATTCAATAATCCTCTAAAATATTCCCCCCCTCTTTTCCTCACCTTATCCCCCCCTCCTATCCATTCCCCTTCCCCTCCCTTAACCCTCTCCCCTAACCCCTCCATCTTCTTCCTTTTTTTATTTACTTCTTTCAAGAATATCTTGCTCCCCGTTTCAAAATTTTCTGTCACTTTTCTACACCATTCATTATTTGCATTTCTCTTCGCCCTCTCCACCGCCCTCTTTGCTGCCACTCTAACCCTTCTATATTCCTCCCAGCTTTCCCTTCTCCTATTCCCCAACCATTTCACATAAACCTCTTTTTTCTTTTTCACCAACTCTTTCACCTCCTCACTCCACCATTCACTTCCTTTCCTTCTACTTGCTCCCACCTTTTTTACTCCACATATCCTTCTGGCCTCTTCACAAATTGTCTCTTTAAATCTCATCCACTCCTCCTCCACTTCCCTAATTTCCGTCCCTCTCACGTCCCTCCACTTATCCTCCATACCCCTCATAAACTCCCTCCTACACATTGCCTCATCTAATTTTTCCACCTTTATGACTTCTATTGGACCTCTTGCTTTCTCTTCCTCATAACTGTTATCTCTCCCCCCACCCTTAACGCAAGTAAACTACTGGGGCCAGTGATCAGATAACCCACCACTCAAATTCCCTCTGAATACATTTACATCTAGTAATCTGTCTCTATCCTTTCTATTTATACACACATAATCCAATATCGCCCTCCCCCCGTTATCTCACTCTTCCATGTATACTTATGATTTTCACTTTTCTTGAACCAAGTATTCCCAACTATCATTCTTCTATCAACACACAATTCTAACAGACTTTCTCCATTATCATTCCTTTCCCCTACCCCAAATGGACCTATAATTCTCCCCATCTCCTCTCTTCCCACTCCTGCATTCAAATCTCCTAATAAACAAATTTTATCATTTATCCCGAAACTTTCCCAACATTCATTCAACTCACTCCAAAATCTTTTTCTCTTCTCTCCTCCTCAACATGCATTGGTGCATATAAGTGCATATAAACTCCACATTTCCCCCAATGTATTTTGGAATCTACATTATTTTTGAATCCTACCTATTTACCTTTACCTACAACTTCTTTTTCTCATAACTATTCCTATTCCCTTCCCCTCGCCCTCACTTCTTGCTCGAATCATATACCCTTAAATTTTCCAAAGTCCATCTCCTTCTATCCTTTCAGCTTTGTTTCTGTCAACCCTAGCATATCCAACCTTTTTTCTTCGAACATTAAGCCCACTTCTTCCCTTTTCAAATCCTCATTTATCCCTCTCACATTCATACAACCCACTCGAATCTAATCTCTTTTACCCATCCTAGCTCTTTACTCCCCCTTACTCCCTTTTATCCTGACCCTCTTATTCACCACTCTACTTTCCACTATTCTCACACTTGATTCGGCTGCTTACTGGGATCCCACAACCTGAGGCACTTCCCAATACCTCAAGCTCCAAACCCCGCTCAAACAACCACACCCTAAAAAATCCTAAATCTATATTCTAAAACTAATTCACAATTTATAGATAAAACTTAAATTAACACTTATGTTGTTTACGAAATTAATACTTTGATGTATATTCTTCCTACTATTGAAGACACTCCTCTTCTTCTCAGCTTTCGAATCTATTCCTATAGGAAAATCAAAAGGATCCTTGATGTAAACTCCTTGTGTCTTGAAGATACTCTTCTAGAGTTCCTTTGCTTTTTTCCTACACTTAATTCTTTCTTGCTTGATATTTTATTCTATCCTGATGTTGATTCGCAACACTAGTATTTTAATTTTATTTGAATTATTATAATAAGTTGTACTCTAAAGCCTTGAGGAGATCTTTTTCACGTAAATACAAAGTAGAAAGCCTCAGTAAATTTCTTTCCTGATGATGATTTGTAGTAACACTTGTATTTAAATTATATATTAGAATCACCTCAGTTACTTTTACTAAGTTGCACTTTGATCCTTTAGATCCTTGAATATTCTTCTTCAAGTAAAATAAGGCAAAAAA
>JABUQX010102088.1:10000-17500 GCA_015478945.1 Trachelipus rathkii | reverse complement strand
TCAGTTATGTAGGTGTCTCTTTCTTTAGTCCCCCTATATAAGTATATGATAAGTTTAAAAAGTTTTGTAGTTCACAACTACGTTAGCAACGATATGCCACTGAAATTATCTCTAGTAAAATGAAACTTTAAGGTTTCACACTTATCTTTTTATGAAATAGGACACAAAGTCCTGAGGTAATTATCTTTTTAGTAAGCTCAAACAAAGTTTGCAATACCTTATCTTTTTATTGAATAGGAAACAAAAGTCTCCAATCAATTATCTTTTTAAATAAAGTAATTCAAGGATAAAATTTAAATAAATTCAAAAATAAGAAAAATAAGATAATTTAAAGTGTGTAGGACACAAGTAAAGTTGTAACAAAAGTAAAGTTGTAACAAAAGTAAAGTTGTAACAAAGTCCATTCTGTTGAGATACTCTTTCTTGTAGGTGAATTAGTAGTCACGGACTTTTTCACGCGTCTACCTCCCTTTCCGACTCTTCTTTTGGAAATTTGTTCTTGAGATTCGGAGTCGTGGACTTTCCATAAATTTACCTCCCTTGCCAAAAGTTGTGTTTGAAGTTTGGAAGTTCTGGAGAGAGTATCTTCAGGGTGAGACTTATTTCTTCTGATTCTTAATAATTGCTTAGAGTATCCCAACAGGACGGGTTTATATACTAAATTTCACTTCGACTTATGCTAAAATTTGCTCGCGCAAATTTTAGCATAAGTACGAACATAAATTAAAAAATGTTTACAAAGGATATGGAGTACTACAATTACTCCCGCGCTAAAAATGAGTGAAAAAGTATTTATAATAATTATGACAAAGATTATAAAAAATAAACCTTCATTCAAAAGTATACATATTGTGTGGGCATTTAAACAATGCACAAAACATATAAAGCATTTCAATGGGGTTAAAAATAATAACTAACAATAACAAAAACAAAGTACTTTCAAATGCAACATATCTAATTCATTGTCGAGACATAAGTTAGAACATATAAAATTTGAAGGCAAAATAAGTATACATGAAATTTGAAAGAATATTCAAAACGAGCATAATTGGTTACATCCGAAGATTTAAACATATATACAATTATTTGAATACATAAAAATACAATTATGTTATATATTAGAAATTCAAGGTGCATTTTAAACATTCAAGCCATATTTGCGTTATATCCGTTAAATATAAACAAACATACAAACATTTAAAAATGGATAAAATACAAAATGTTTACAAATAATCTATATATATTATATATTTATATATATATATATTATATTAATATATAGTATTAGTATATATATATATATATAATTATATATATATACTTATATATAATATATATATATAAATATATATATATATATATTATATAATATAATATATATTATATTAAAAAATATTTCACATTAGTTTGTTTGGAGAATGTTACTTGACGCCTCGGGTTTCTTCGTAAAGGAGGTTCTTCTTCTGTTGGCACTGATTGTGCGGGAACATCGGATGGTGTTGAAGAATCTTCTGACAAAACATCGGATGATGAAGGAGCATCTCGTGGTACAACATCTGAGTTTATTACAGGAGGCATATATGCAGGTTTCAATCGATCAATGGAAACCATATCAGTTCTTCCTGTTGGGTACTGTAACTTGAAACATCGATCGAACCGTTGAAGCACAAGGAAAGGTCCGGTGTAAGGAGCTTCTAACGTCTTCTTGATGCGATCGACGCGTACGTATACATGTGTACATGTTTTTAAAGCTTCAGGGATGAAAGAAACATCGCGTGACGTATGCAAAGGTGGAGATTGTCTGAAATCGAGTTCTTTCATTCTAGCGATGAATTTTTTCATAAAGACTTCAAATTCTTGTTTTGAAGAAGGATTTGAAGGAAAGAGATCCGCGGGTAATAAAGGTGTTTTTCCTATTACAGCTTGAAAAGGGGAGTAACCTGAATCATTAGGTATACATCGAAGGCTAAAAAGGATGATGGGCAAGGAAAGTAACCAATCAGTCTTTCTAGCCATGATTGCCGCTTTCAAAGATCGGTGAAACCTTTCGATTTTTCCATTAGCTTGGGCATGGTAAGATGACGTTCTAAGTCGATGGAAACCAATTAAGGAAGATAGTTCTGAGAAAAATTCACTTTCAAACTGAGGTCCGCGATCCGTGATGACATATAAAGGCACGCCGAATCTAGAGATCCATTGTAAGAAAGCGTAAGAGACAGATTTTGCAGTGGTGTTTTGAAGAGGAAAGGCTTCCATCCATCTTGTGTTTCTATCAATACAAGTGAGAAGATATCGAAACGTTGCTGAAGATTCTTGAATAGCGGTGGTTGAAGGTAAAGGTCCAACAATGTCAATGTGTACGGTTTCAAAGCGCTGGGAAGGAATTTCTAATGGAATAACAGGTTGCTTTGTATGGCGTTGAATCTTGGAACTTTGACATTGATGACAAGATTGAGTCCATATACGAATATCTTTATCCATATTGGGCCAGAAGTAGCGCGTCTTCACTAATCGAAGAGAAGCTTTGACACCTGGATGAGACATGCCATGGAGATCTTGAAAAACTTGTTCACGATTTTGCTTAGGAAGAAATGGACGAGGATGAGGAGTAGTAGTTTCGCACCAAATTTGAAGATTGTCATAGAGTGGGAAAGCATGAAGTCTTGGCTTGTAAGTTTGTAATTCTTCATCAGTGGCTTGTGATCGTGCAATAGCAGGAAGATCAACTGGATCGATGGAAGTAGATGATATGGAGCGTGATAAAGCATCAGCTACCACATTATCTGATCCTTTAATATATAAGGCTGAAGAGACGTATTCCAAAATGATAGAAAGATGTCTTTGCTGGCGATCGCTCTTTGCTGGATTTCTGCTATAAAAAGCGGAGACAAGGGGTTTATGATCTGTACACAAGACGACATCTCTACCTTCTAAAAAGTGTTTAAAATGAAGAACAGCAAAATATGCTGCTAAGAGTTCTCTGTCGAAAGCTGAATATTTTCTTTGTTGGGTAGTCAATTTCTTGCTGTAAAAATCAATTGGTATTGGTTCGCCATCAATCATCTGATGCAGTGCAGCTCCGATGGCGACTTGGGAAGCGTCAGTGACCAGTTGGAGATGAGTGACATCTGGATGAGAGAATTGGAGAGCTGCTGCGTTAGCTATGGCAGTTTTAATTTCCTGAAATGCTTTAGAGGCTTCCGGAGACCAAGAAAGAGAACTAGATTTGTTAGGACAAAGTTTGGCCAATTCCGAAAGCGGAAAAACTAAATTAGCAAAATTAGGAATCAAACGACGATAATATCCCACCATACCAAGGAAACGACGAAGACTAGAATAATCAGTTGGCATAGGATAGGCGGAAATTTCAGACTTCTTAGAATCAGGTGTACTAAGGCCATGGGAAGAAATATGATAACCTAAAAAGTCTAGAGATGATTGCATAAATAAACACTTAGGAACAGAAATACGAAGGTGGTTATCATGTAAAATTTAATATTTGTGACGCAAATGTTTCTTGTGTTGCTTTCTTGATTCTCTGAGAAAATTAATGTCATCCAGATACACAAAAACAAAAGGAATATCTCGAAATATTGAATCCATATAGCGTTGGAAAGTAGCTCCAGCATTACGAAGACCAAAAGGCATAGAAACAAATTCAAAAAGACCAAAAGGGGTCGTAATGGCAGTCTTTTCTATGTCTTCTGGATGAATAGGGATCTGATGATATGCCCGGAGAAGATCTACTTTACTGTATACATGCGTACCGTGAAGTTTATGAGACAAACTGTTAATATATGGAAGAGGATAACGATCTGGTTTTGTCACAGAATTTAAAGTTCTAAAATCACCACATGGACGCCATTCACCTGGAGCTTTCTTAGGAACGAGGTGAAGAGGTGACGACCAGGGGGATTTAGAAGGACGAATAATACCAGCTTTTAAGAGAGTATTAAACTCAGTTTTTGCAACTGCTAATTTATCCTCTGTTAGACGACGAAATTTAGCATAAACAGGGGGAGCGTCACTTGTCTCTATACGGTGAAAAATTTTAGATTTATACTCAGAATTTTGTAATGGATTAATAGGTGACGTTAGAGATGGGAAATCCTCCAAAAGTTGAGTTACTACTGGATGAGAAGGAAATGTATTAAAAATGGGAGATGGCACAGAACCATTTAGAATTCGAATAGGAGCCTGTAGGTTCGTAGTGGAATCCAAAATAAGTTTTTGACCACAATCCAAAATTAATTTAAAATGATGGAAGAAATCCATGCCGAGAAGGGGGGTTGCTATGTCTGCAACTAGAAAGGTCCATTGAAATTCACGGCGAAGGGATGGTAACGTAAAAAATGCTGTAAGTTCACCATGACACTTAATAGGAGTATTATTTGCTGCAGTACATGAAACTGCGGTAGGAGAAAGAGAAAAATTACGTGCCATCGATATAGGAAGGGCTGTTATACTTGCGCCAGTGTCGACTAAAAAGTCTATGGTTTTTCCAAAAATACAAACAGCAGTTTTGAAATGCGAGCCCAAGATGGCGCTTATTGGATCTCGCTCTATTCGTTTTTTGAAGTAGGAACAGGTGATGAGGCACGAGAAGATGCAGGTGAAGAAGGTCTAGAAGAGGGATATATTTGTAAGCCTTGTTTGTTTGGCCATTGACACCAAGGCTTGCAATTCCTAGCTTGTGTACCAAAATATAAGTGTGATCGACAAACTTTAGGTTTCTGATCGTTATAAAACGGTTTAAGGCCAAAAGGAATAGAAGATATTGAAGTAGTAGGCTTATGAAAATTGTTAACAGGATTTGTAACTACAGGAGCACAGCTCGCTGCAGTTTGAGACGAAGGATTGACAAATGGTAAAAGATCGTTGGCTAATGCGCCTAATTGTTCCAATGAGAGAGAAGTTTGGGCGGCAATAACAGGACGAATAGAGAAAGGAAGAGCGTCAAGAAAACGAAGGCGCACAATATCTTCACCGACATTTAATTTAGATGCTAAATTTAAAATGTCGCGAAGATACGCAGATGGTCTACCAGTAAAAGGTTGTTTGGACAGTAGCTCCTGAAACATTTCTGTTTTGCTCTGTTCGAATAGGGAAATGATAGATTCCTTAAGGGAAGAATAATTTTTACTCTCGAGTTCAGAAGGAGAAATGCGAGAAACAACTTCTGCAGGAAGGTTAGAAAGAGTGTGATAAAAACGAGTTTGTTCCGAAGTAATTCTAGCAAGGAAAAATTGGGCCTCTAAAATGTGAAACCAGGAAGAAACGGCAGCCTCTAAAAATACAGGAACTTTAATCCTTACCTGAGCCAAAGCAGCAGTGTCCAATTCCTCTTTGTCCGACATTGATATTCATTTACTGTTGAAAGATTTGGAGGGTTGATTGAAGATGCTGGGTAGTTCTTCGTTGTTCTTCTAATTGGAAACAACTCGGGACACCAATATATATAGGGAAGGACTCTGGAGTGATTGTAGGTGGTCTCTTCTTTAGTCCCCCTATAAAGTATAATGATAAGTTATTAAACTTTTGTAGTTCAAAATACGTAGCAAACGATAGAGCCACTGCAATTATTCTCTGTTAGTAAAATGAAACTCTAGGTTTCACACTTATCTTTTTATGAAATAGGACACAAAAGTCCTGATGGTAATTATCTTTTGTAGTAAGCGCAAAAAACAAAGTTTGCAATACCTTATCTCTTTAATTGAATAGGAAACAAAAGTCTCAATCAATTATCTTTTTAAATAAAGTAACTCAAGGTTACTTGGAATTTAAATTAAATTCAAAATAGAAGACGATTTATTCAATGAAAAAGTAAGTTGTAACACAAGTAAGTTGTAAAACAAAAGTTTAAGTTGTAACAAAGTCATTCTGTTGAGATATCTTTCTTCGGTAGGTGAATTAAGTATTCACGGGACCTGTTCACGCGTGTACCTCTTTCCGATCTTTTTTGGAAATTTGTTCTTTGATATTTCGGAGTCGCGGGACTTTTCACAAATTTAACCTTCCCTTGCCGAAAGTTGTGTTTGAAGTTTGGAGGAGTTCTGGAAGAGAGTATCTTCAGTGAGATTTATTTCTTCCTTGATTCTTAATAATTGCTCGAGTATCTCAACAGGACGGTTTATATTATTTCACTTCGACTTTTGCTAAAATTTTGCTCGCGCAAATTTTAACATAAGCTACGAACATAAATTAAAATTTTTGAAAGTTATAAAGTAGAGTACTACATATATATATATATATATATATATTATATATAATATATATATATTAATATATATATTATAATATATGATTATATATATAATATATATATATATATATATATACTTATATATATAGATATATATCAGGGTTATTATATTATTATATATTATATATATATATATATATATATATAACTATATATATATAATATATATATATATCAATATATACCATATATATATATATGTTATATTATATATATAACATATTATATATATATTACTTATATATATATATATAAATATATATATAATATATATATTAATATATATAGTATTATATATATATATATAATATAATATATATATTATTAATATATATATATATTACGTATAATTATATATATATAATATATATATTATATATATAATATATATATATTTATATATATCATATACTATATAGTATATATATTATATATATATATATATATATATATATTATATATATATACTAATAAATTATATATTAATTTATACTTTAGTAAACTAAACCACAGTATCCCGTATTGAATACAGGGTACTGTTATTACGGCAAAAAATATTAATTCTTATTCCTTAACTGTTTATGAGAAGAAACAAAATTAGCTAAAAGGGGTTCCTTGATCTTAGTAGCCAGCGAAGAGGTCTCTTCCTTCATATGATCTAATGCTGTCACTAATAGTTTCAAATATAAAATATTATATATATATATACCTATATATATTATATATATATATATATATATATAATATATATATATATATATAATTATATAATATAGGTCAGCTCTAAAAAAAAAAAATCATTTCTCAAAAACTACAACAGCTAAAAGGAAAAAGGAATACATTGCTCTGGAATGTTGGTCCAATTTTAGTGCGGAATTTAAAAAAAAAAAATTTAAAAATTATTATCTCAAAAACTACCAATAGCTACAGCGAAAAGGAATACATTTTTGGAATCCTGGTAACATTTTGGATAGGAAAATGTAAAAAAAATAAATAAATAAAAAAAAATTTATTGCTAAATAATCTATAGTAATATGATTAGAGAGCTTATTTTGAGACCTTTTTATGGTCTAATTGTTGAAATAAGTAGACATTTCTATTAAATTTTGGCTTTTTTAAACTAAAGAATACCCCACAAGGCTTATAGCGCACCGATGGCAGAGTCGGTGGGGTCTCTTCGGACCTTCGGGGAACTACGGGGAAGGAGGACTAATCCCCCTCCGGGGAGGTCTCCGAGA
>JABUQX010102088.1:0-5000 GCA_015478945.1 Trachelipus rathkii | reverse complement strand
TTGGAGATCCCGCAGGAAATTTTGAGAATGTTCTTGGAAGATCCGTGATATTCTTATCATGTTCCAAGAATGTTATAAGAACATGAAAGATCTGTTCATTTAACTACCTGAGAACATTTTGTGAACATCCCCACTGAATTTTAAGAATGTTTCTAGAATATTAACAATGTTCAGGGAATATTTTGATATATGTTCCCTGCAATGTGTGGAATGTGTGTGACATATGTTACCAATCTTCTCAAACGTTATTCTGTATAACCTCCGAAAATAACAACAAAAAAAACAAAGAGCAAGGTATCCTCCACTCTCTATCAATTTAACAGGCCCTCTTCTGCCCTCCCAATCAATAATTCTTTCATCACCTATTCTATATATAGAATAAAAGACATGAAGAAATAGCACATCCTTATAAGGATGTGCTATTTCTCCATGTCTTTTATTCTACATATAGAATGGGTGATGAAAAGAATTATTGATTGGGATGGCAGAAGAGGGCCTGTTAAAATGATAGAGATTGGAGGGTACCTTGCTTGTTATTTTTGTTGTTGTTATTTTCGGAGGTTATACAGAAGAACGTTTGAGAAGATTGGTAACATATGTCACACGCATTCCACACATTGCAGAAATCATATATCAAAATATTGCCTGAACATTGTGAATATTCTAGAAACATTTTTAAAATTCAGGCGGATGTTCACAGAATGTTCTTAGGTTGCTAAATGAACAGATATTTCATGTTCTTACCTCGCTACACTGTCAATTTAAACCATTCACTTTACACTACATTCATTCAAACACACGATTCACTATTAATCATGACATGCTTTAATTTCAATCATAACCTCTAACCAACACGTACATCTAATTAACGCAGGCCACTCAAATTCATTGTTAATCTAATCATATAGGCACTGCTACAAGATGTACATAAACAAAATTACACACACACAACACTTATATATATATATAAATATATATACTTATTATATATATATTATATATACATATATATATATATTCATAATATTATACATATATATATATGAGTATATATATATATATATATATATTATATCTAAATAAATACTTATATAATATTGAATTTAACAAAGACAGCATATTTAAAATCTGCAGTATCTGGTGGAGTCTTGAAATGTCTAATATAAGAAGAATGGATATTCGCGACAGTCAGGACATATGAAGACTTTCTTTCTTCGCATAGTTCAGGGGCGACAGGGCTAGCAACCTGGTATTTTACTTTTATGCGTGCAGAACTCCTGGACCAGCATTAGAATCTTATGGCCCAGAGGCACTACCTTCTGAAGAGCTCTGGGAGAACGAGTTTCGAGGCTAAATGGAAGAAGATGCTAGTTCCACTGAAAGGGTGAAACCCTACCTGAGTGTATAACTCAAGGACTAGCATTGGAAACCATTGCGCCGAGAAACGTTTTTCTAGAGTGCTCTAGGACCAAGAGTTTCTTTGCCAGAAGGAAGAAAATGCTGGTCTAAGTGACAGGGCGAAAGCCCTACATGGGAGATGGAAAATATAAATAAATAAAGTTAAATATAGTTTATATATATATATATATATATATATATATATATATTATAATTGAATATAGATATATATATTATATATTATATATTTATATAATATATATATATATATATATATTATATGATATTTAATATATATATATTATATATATATATAGGAGAGAAGAGGAAGAGAGAGACGAGAGAGAGAGAGAGAGAAAATTAATTAATACATTGGGAAAATAAAATCGAGTACTGTTAATTAGTAAACTTTGTTTTCTATTAATTTGAATAACATTATTTAATTACAGAAATTAGCAAGTATTCTTATGAATTAATTAAAAAAAAAATCAATTTTTGCACGAAGTTCCACCTTATCTTCATCCTCGAGATTCTCCCTGATTAAATCGTTTGTTCTTGAGTAACCATATCTGAGCATGGGTGTTCGTTACGTTTCCTATAGAAAAGGAAACCAAAATCAACTTTATATACACATGAAATCTACGCTTCCTTTCATACAGATTCTCCAGTCATCTGCATAAAAGCTTGAAATATATATATTTATTTTCCTTTAAGGTCAATCGAATGCTTTCCCTTGCATCTCGGCTTCAAACTACGCATATATCACATGCTCCATGTGCACATCAAAGAGTCAAGTAGATATCATAATTTTATTTCACCTTACATTTCAAAATCATTTATTAATGACTCATACGGTAAACACAATCTTCCAATCTTTCTCTTTCAGTATTCGTATTCAAATTCATCTTCATTTTTGTTTTCCCTTTTAGCTCCAAAGGTAAGGGGGTTAGGGTACGTGCTGTACCGGATAAAAAAAATAGCTAGTAGAAGAAAATGACAAAAATGTCGAAAGAAAAAGCCACAGTAACAGCCATCCATTTCATTGCCCTGTAGGTACAAGTTAGTCACAAGCAAAATATCCTCTCTAAAGCTTCACGCACTCACCTTTATACATCCATTTGTTCTACATGACCAAACCATCTTAATATATTCCCATTAATTCCCTCATTTATACCCTTTTACACACCACATGTACTTAGAATAAACTTATTCCTAATTTTATAAAATCTTTTTACACCTAACACAATTCTGAGATTATCCATTTCGATAGCTTACACATTTGATCTATACCTATCATTCCACACCATACTTTCACCAAAATAGAGTAACACAGGTAACAACATATTCTCATGTAAAATCCTAGTACAGTCAAGACTTAGTCCCTTTGTATTTACCAAGGACCTACTCGCTCCAGTTACTTTTCTACCACTAATAACTTTCCTACTACACTCAGCATCATCCGTTCCCTTTTCATCGAACATGCAACCTAAGTATTTGAACTCGCATAGTACTTGTTCCAATTGCTCACCATCCAAAACTAATTCTACATGGCGTCCTATTTTTACCTATCACTATCAACTTACTTTTATCCACATTCACTTTCAAACCTCTTCTTTTACATACCCGCCAAATCCCTCAAGCAATCTACTCAGGCTTTCCTCTGATTCGCCATAAAAAACTGATCATCTGCATGCAATAAACAATTAACTAAATATTCAAGAACCAAGGTATTCAAATTATACATTATTCAAATTAAAATATAATCTTCCTCATAACTTCTTTTCATGCTTTCAAATTAAGGCTAATTGATGATAACTGATAACTTACTTGTTAGATCTCTCGATCCTCTCCTTTGCTTTCACAAATAATAAATTTTTATGGGCAATGTACAATCTCGCATAATGATAAACGTCAGCTACAGCATCTGGAAAATCTATATATATATTAATATATATATATATATATGATGATATAAAGGATATTAGGTCCTATGTGTATATATTAGATTTACTATAGTAACTAATAATATAGGGATATAGTAGTGTATATTAGTATATATATTACTATGTTATATAAACTTCCTTTTCTTGCTTTATCCCCCTTTCTCAGAGGGTACACGGGGGGACAGAGAGAAATCGAACTTTAAAGGAACTGGCACAAATATGCCAAAACAGCGACCAGCCTAACGTATGGTCGCCGGCCGATTTTTAATTCTTACCCGCACAGAAGATAAAATTTCAACAGCTACGCGGAGGAATTGAACAGGTTAGATGAAAACGCATAAATGGAAATTCGTGCTAGCCAATTGTAATGAGAGTCGGCTATAGGGTCAATCTTACAATCAGTGATCTATACTATTATATAATTATATATATATATGAATATACTATATATAATAATATTATATAATTATAGATATATATTATATAATATAAATATATTTAATATTATATACTATATAAATGTTAATATATATTAAATATAAATATATATATAAATATATTGTAATTTTTTATTTTTTATATATTATACTATATATATAATATATATACTGATGTGGATACGTTCGTGTCTATTATTATATATAGTATTATATATATATATATATATAAAATATATATATATAGTATATATATATAGTGTTATAATATATATAATATATATTATTAATATATATTATATAATATATATATTTCATTCCCTGTATAGGAGTTTCCGTAGGGAAGAAGGAATACTCATATCGTATTTTCTTTTAAGGTATAATGAAATGAGTGGTTTGTAGTGTGGGTCTATCCCTTTCAAAGAGAGAGAGATGAGAGAGAGAGAGAGAGAGCAGAGAGATGTGGAGAGATATGAGTGATGATGTATGTATGTAGAGAGATGAGGGTATAGAAGAGAGATATGATGAAATATTGATGAGGAGGAGAGAGAGAGATATACTATATATGGATGAGAGAGAGAAAGAGAGAGGAGTAAGAGATAGAGATAGAGAGAGTGTAGGTTGGAAATGAAGTGGGTAAGATGAGTGTGTTGTGTGATGATGTATTTGCTGGGACGTGGATGAATGTGATATAATGTGTTATGTATATATATTATTATAATTATAAATATAATAGATTATATTAGAAAGAAGAGTATATATATTTAATATATATAGGTGTGTATACTATATTCTCTTTGTATTTTTTTCCCAAGACTGGAGTATAAGGTGCGTGAATGCACGGAATAAGAAAAGCATGTAAAAGAATAGACAAAAGTCATACCGCCTCCCTGTGTACATTAATTATGTAGAGAACAATGGTAAATCGTCAGTGTAATGGGATTCATCCCTTATTGCCTAGGTGGGCCCACAACCACACCACCTAAACAAAACCCTCCATTCGTTCCTTACTTGCACCTTTATTCTTCGTCCTCTGCCAAACTCACATTTCTCTACCTTCACGACATTCTTTTACTGACCTCAATCCCACTTTTCTTATCGGTCTCCCAGACCCGGTTTACTGTTTCCTAACAACATCGGCCACTAATACATCCGCTTAACAACCGTACTATTCATTTCATCCTTTCCACATGACCAAAACCATCTCAACATACTTTTACTT
>JABUQX010102086.1:15000-21513 GCA_015478945.1 Trachelipus rathkii | reverse complement strand
CATATTTCCATAATCAAAATAACAAATGTCTACGGCACAACTTCAGAAACTGATTTAAAATCAGTCACTATTGCCATTTTCTTGTTGAGGCCTATATAGAATTCACTCAAGCCATTTCTTGGATTTATAGTTCGGTCATTGCACTTAGTATTTGATTCACTGTTAATGAATTTTTTGATAAAGCCACCTTTAACTATAATCTGTATTGACACAAAAGTATATTGCTCAGTTTTAAGATAGTTTCAATGCGACACATATCCAGATGAGAAACTTCCCGAAAACGCATTTGATAGTGAAGGTCATCCATAAATAATAATAATATAATAATAATAATAAATTTAATAATAATAAATATTAATAATAATAATAATAATAATAATAATATAAATATAAGTAATAATAATAAACATAAATAATAATAATATAATAATAATATATAATAATAATAATAATTAATAATAAAAGTTTTTATTTATTATCCAATGTTCTAAATATTTATTTTGTACATAATTTAATTTCCCTAAAATAATCTTTGAAATATACAGGAGAGAGGAAGAAAGAAGAAAAGAAGAAAAAGAAAAAAAGAAAAGATGTAGAGAGGAAAAAAAGAAAGTAAGGAAAAAAGGCCCGACAGACTGAAACGAAGAGAGCCAAGGAGACTAAGACAATGAAGAGCCTAAAAAGATTAAGAATTATTATACATAGTAATTTCCCTCCGGTACGCGCAGGAATAAGTTAAATTCGCCAAGTACTGTTCACCTGTCTTTTGGATCTCCTATACTTTTTGAGAAAATGAGGAGATCCCAATTTCAGAGGACATTAATTTTTGTGTAACAGGTTGGCCGAGACCCCCGCCCCTGGGAATGAAAAACGCCGTTTTTTAAATTTGAATTTTTCATATAATATCATATAAATAATTAATCCAAATGATAAACTGATCTGACTATAATAACATAAATTTAATGTTAATGATCTGTATCTGGTCTGCGTGTTTGACCTGTGCTATTTAAGGAAAGCTCAAGCCGTGTTATTTCTCCGCAGCTCTTAAGTTTCTTGTTACTTCACACGGATCCGACATTATAAATGTAATGTAGAGATACGTGTTTAGAAATATTTACCTATTAGTTGATTGACCATGTGCCTGTAGATGAAATGATTCAGAGATTTTGCTGAGACTGTTTACAATGTTGGTTCGATATGCCCTTGTCTCGACAATCTATTCGTTCGTATAACCAATATATGCGACGTACCAGTTTCGACTCAGGGCAGTTATCTGTGTACACAACTTGATGATGGTATGTCGGGCCAAGAGCATCGCTTGTGCTAAAGGATATGAACAAGTTGGTTGGACTTAGGGTATAGTCTGACTTTATTTTTGAGGTGTCTTTAGTTTTGAGGTGAGAGTTCATAATATTACGAAGGCACTTCTCTTCCTTATATCCAATGCTATATATAATATGCATTGGAAGTTTTTGAAGAAATTTATCGAATTTTTCTCATTATTTTTACTTTCTTTTATTATATAATTTTGTAATGGTTTTATTAATAAAATTTTCAACTGAATATTGGAATGATCACAGTTAATTAAATTTACTTAATGCGGCAATTTCTTCATCAAAAGTTTTCCAAGTTGAACATAAGTTGTATGCTCTTTAAACTAAAGTTTTTACGATAGGTTCTTTGTAAATAGTCGGTGAATATGATCCATACAGTTCATATACAGACCATTATCAGTTGGTTTGACATGTATGCCTGTGGATAATGAGCCGCAGAATTAACACTGATTTTGATGTCTAAAAAACGAGAGCATTATTAACCTAAGTTTCGCTATGATAAAATGTTAAAGCATGACAACTCTCGTGAATTCTGATTGAATGAACTGAGTATATGATTATATTCCTAAGATAGTGAGGGTGTCGCAACATACCTTAGGCAAAAATAAAAATTTTAAAAACAAAAGTTGTTAAAAAGTTTTGTTTTTTTTTTTTGTTTTTTCCACGAAAAAAAGGGAATTTTTTTGTTTTTTTTTTTTTCCCCCAAAGGATTGTCATATCCCAGTCGCCCCAAATGAGGTTCAAGTGGCGAGCCATCGACCTCATCAATTTGTAGAATATGTTTTCTTTAAATTGAACGGTGTGTTGGTACAACAAATTAATAAAAGGTTCCTCATATGTTGTTCTGATATTTCTTATGGGGGTAGGTATTTGAGTGCTACACTTCGTTAAGATTATGTCATGTTTCTGTAGAAAATGCTCATTTTGTGAACAAAGACTCACATCAAGTTGTAGGCGAATATATTAGTTCTGTCAAGTTTTAAGTTGATAATTTGCATAATGTTCATTATTTGATTTAACTATGAAAGAGTTATTAGGATATGGTCGGATAATGCTGTTCAGATATTGGGCAATTTCGTGTGTAACCGTTCCGAACATAGATATTACAGGTCTCAAAGGTGGATTTCTGAGTTTTTGGTATTTAGGTATATATATATATATATTCTAAATTATAAAATCCAGTTCTTTTAATGTTCTCCACATTCTTTGTTATTTATTTCAAAGCAAAAACTAAACATAAAGTTTAAAATCCAACAACGGTCATTTCCTTTAGCACAGAGTGATGCTTTTGCCGACAAACCATCCACTTGATGTACCAACTTTAACTGCCCTGAGTCAGGGACTGTACGTCGACATATATTGGTTACACGACGAATAGATTGTTCGGACAGGGCATATCAACATCGCTACAGTCCAAGCAAAATCTATGAACATTTCAACACGGCACATGGTCAATCAACTAATACGGAAATATTTCGAAACACTTCACAATATTATACGGATCGAGTTTTGAAGTCCAGAAACTTAAAATTGCGGGGGCCTTCTACATCAAAACATATTAATTTCTTAGACATTAACATTAAAATTTAAGTCATTACCGTTCAGATGTCAATATCATTTGATTTACTTATATATCAATTTAAAGACTTCATTCGCATACAAGAAATAATCCTCTGAAGATGTCTCAAGTATAAGAGACGAAACGCGTCGGGAAATCTATGTAAATATATCTTCTCCTGTAAATTATTTCCAAGATATTTTAAGGAAAATTAAATTATGTACAAAAATAAATATTAGAACAATTAGAAATAATAAAATAATAATAATAATAATAATAATATAATAATATAATAATAATAATAATAATAATAATAATAATAATAATAATAATAATAATAATAATAATAATAATAATAATAATAATAATAATAATAATAATAATAGTTCTATAAATTTTCGACTCCGACTCCGATCTCCACTTAACAAAGAAATTTTCGACTCCGATCTACGACTCCGACTGCCGACTCCGACTCCATTTGCACAGAATTTTCGACTCCGACTCCGACTCCGACTCCTGGAAAATTGCATGACTCCACGACTGCGACTCCGACTCCGACTCCGACTCCGACTCCGACTCCGACTCCGCAGATGCAGCCCTGCATTTTTCTGTTGAGCTTTCTGCTTCAGCTCTTCCATTTTAGCTATTCTCGCTACTCTCTGTTCTTCAGCTCGAGCCATTTTTCGATCAACACCTCTGATGTTTCCTGTACGTCCTTTTTTCCTTTGCATATTTAAAAATTCTCTGTCCTCTGAGTTCGTTATTCTTAAAAGGGCGTCTTCCGCTGCTATATCAAAGAGATCATCAATTGTGAATGTGAATGCAAGAACTTTCTCCTCTTAACTTTTGTTCTTCCGTGTACCAGTTTTCTGAAGATTTCTCCATTGATTGTATAATTTTTCAACTTTGGGTATGCAATGTTTCTGCAATTGGAAAGGTATTCTTGCTTTCCCCAAAAATAAGAGAACTTCCTACACAGTGAGTCTTGCGGCTTCTCTTAAGTCTAAACCAACTACGCGAAGGTTGTAAAATAAACACTTCAACACTTGATGAATAGATGGTAACTTACTGCCTGTTATTTGCTGTGAGACATGACCAATTAGGTAAATTTGAGTTCTTTTCCTAATACGAATTGTTGATGATGTAGAAGCCATGACTTCTTTAAACGAACTAGAACTATAAATTTTCCTTATAATAAATAAAATTGAAAACACAGTAGGTACAAAAACACGTCTCACTCAATAAGAAGAAAAAAAGAAACTAAAGAACGGGAACTAAAGCAGTTTTCGTTTTTGCATTTGTGTTAAAAATAATTCTAAAATTTGCGTTCGTTTTTGTCAAACTTAGCACAAAATCGTAAAAAAAATGCTCACCAGACGTAAAGAATTTTCCTAATTCTGTGTAATATAGAGTAAAATTCTGTATAAAATAGCAACCTTACAGAAATAAGGAAATTCCTTACGTTTGGGGAGCATTGTTTTACGATTCTGCGCTAAGTTTGACAAAACGAACAAAAACTAAAGCATTTTTTTAGCACAAATGCAAAAAGAAACGGCTTATTATATAATTGATTTAGTACTTTTTCATCATAATTTATTAATAAAATTTTTGGTTTCTATGTCTGATGATTAAATCTTTCTGTAATTGGAAAGGTATTCTTACTTTCTCCCAAAATAACATTACATGTCTGCCAGAAACAATAATTAAAAGCAACCTTATTTTACTCGGAAAAGTGTTCAAATCATTTTTAAAGACAAAATGAAAGCCTTTAAAATGAATCTACCTAGAAGGCACTACCTTAAACGATTACGGAGTAGCGGGTTGAAATATTTTTTTTCTTTGCAAAAACTTTGATTTTTCATAACTTCTGGACCCTTGTGGCACGGGTTAGCAATGTCAGATTGAGCTGAAACTTTGCCAGTCACGTTTTTTCATCACATAGCACATTTTTGACCCTTGGCCACGTTAGATTTTTTTAAAAAAAAAAAATTGCATATTTCTCTAAAACCAAGGTCTATTAATATATATATATATTTATATATTATATGATATATATATATATATATATAATTATATATATATATATATATATATATATATATATATATATATATAATATTATATATAGACAGTATATATATATATATATATATATATTACAACTGCAGCGCTTCCAGGAAGTGTTCAAGACCTGTCAACGGCTTCAGATCATTTTCATCTTCCTCTACCTCCAGGACTTCCCTCTTTCTATCAGCTCCGCCATCGACACATTCCATGTCTTCTCAATGAGTCCTCCACGACTCCTATCTTTCCTAAGTCTTCGTCTTGTTCTTGTTACCTACTGTCCACTCCACTTCTCTGGCCACTTCTCCTCCTGCATCTCTCCAAGATGTCCCAACAACCTCAATACTGGCTGCATCCATCTTATTTAATATAGCCTCACTCCAACCTCCTCCCTTATTCTTAAGTTTCTTATGTCTGTCCCTTCTATCTTTCCCACTTATTTTATTTTCATTATTCAAAAAAAGTACATCTCTGCGACTGGTATTCTTACCTATTCCTCTTGTGTCGTACTCCATGTCTCCGCCCCATAAGGATCAGGTCGGCGGCTCCAGGGCAGGGCGACCAGGGCAATCGCCCTGGGTCCCGCGCCTTATAAAGGCCTCGCGCGCATGCAGAGGCTAACAGATTTAACGCCCATATCGCATGATGTCTATTGCGCAATATATATATAGTATATATATATTATATATATATATATAATATATATAATACTATATATATATATATATATATATATATATATATATAATATATTATATATTATATAATGTACAAAATTATATACTTTATTACTTGTGTAAAAAAAAATTTTTTTACGAAAACACCGCCCAGGACCCCGCAAAGCCTAGGGCTGCCATTGCTGCCCACAGGGCCCCGGCAAGAAAGTCTAGAGCGCCAGTGAGTAGAATCAGTGTTAACATCTCGTCAAATATCACCCTTTTCACCTCCATACTCATTTGTTTATCTTTCAGTATGGGGTACCCTGATCTTAATACAGCTTCCCCATACTGAGCTATCCTACGTGTTATCTGCCTCCTCCATCTACCAAATACCCACTCAAAGTAATTTTGCATTCTCTCCACCATCTTTATTCTCAGTCCCTTCCTCATCTACTCTCAGCCCTCCCCCTTCTTTCTCCCCTACAACCACCAGATCTTAGTCATTTCTGTTGCTCAATAGTCAACGGCTCTCACCTATAGCAAAACATTGTTACCACCTATCTAAGACTACCTCCCTCTGCTCGCTCCAGCACGGCAAGTCATCTGCGGTATCCAGAAACATCACAGTCAAATCTGCCTATATCTCTCTCACATTTCTTTATCCACTATAATCCAGACATTTACAAGAAAAATGGTAACCACACGCCTTCCATGTGTGACTCCAGTTCTCACTCAAACCATTCCTTTTCTCCATATTCTGTTCTTTACATTACATTTATTATTCTTATACAAACTCTCCAGGCTCCTCTCAACTATTTTATCACTGGCATTTCTCTCTCTAGCAACTCTCCACAGAGAGATCCGTCGTGCTTCTGTTCTTTCTAATCCCTGCTGCTCT
>JABUQX010102086.1:0-5000 GCA_015478945.1 Trachelipus rathkii | reverse complement strand
TATTATTATTATTATTATTATTATTATTATTATTATTATTATTATTATTATTATTATTATTATTATTATATTATTATTATTATTATTATTATTATTATTATTATTATTATTATTATTATTATTATTATTATTATTATTATTATTATATTATTATTATTATTAATATGTTAAAATACAATAGATATGGGGATGGGCAGATCATATAGCTAGAAACCTGACGATAGATGGACAAATTAGATATTATGTAGCACACTGCTGATTCTGAAACGTCCAAGAAACAAATACCGTATCCCAAAGCATGACAGGTGAAAGTAAACCATGTGGAGGAGCACAGTTTCTTACCAGGTGCAAGTGCACTCACTTATCAGATGTCTCGCACCAACACCTCCATCGTTTTTGATCCTCATATATTCTCACCTCTTCCATCCCATCCATGATCCATCCTCTCCTCTCGATAGCTGTCCTAACGCTATCCTCTTTCATTCGTAATACAGTTTTGTGTATCTGTTATTATTCATCCTCTTTACGTATCCAAACTGACCCTCCTCCATGTGTCAATTTGTTCTTTACTCCCAATAATTCTCTTATGTCATCGGTCACCAATACATCCATTCTTGTTAGCCAAACTATCACGTTTACACTTTCATCAAATCTCACATATTATACTTCGTTCTTAGCTTTGGTCTTAAGCGCCCATGAGTCGTGCCCATAGGTTAGTATCGTTCTTAATATGAAAAGTGAAGTAAACTTGGAAACAAAAGTCCAAGACCGTGTGTGTGTGCGTGTGAGCGCGCGTGTGAGCGCGCGTGTGTGCAAGTGTGTGTAGGTGTGTGTGTGTGCGTGTGAGCGCGCGTGTGTGCAAGTGTGTGTTTGTGTGCATATGTTTGTAGGAGTGTGTATTCAACCTAAAAAAAATCGTTTTCGTTACATTTCATTCCGTATTAGCGCAAATCTATTCACCGAGATTTTTAAAAAAAATACTAGTAATCTTTCTGGTTCCTCTACCTCATGCTCTTTCTGACATTTTTATTAAATGAGAAATCCAACTTTTCTTCTTCTCCTTTCCATCCTCTTTCTTCTGACAGCATTGCTGCTTACTTGCCTTCTGCCAAAACTAAAATGTTCGCTTAAACCTTTTCGTCTAAATTTTCTTTTTGGACGACCCCAAACCTATTACTGGACCTCCCTTCTACCCCATTAACAAAATGCCTAACAAAATTATCTGTTCTAAAGATGTTATATCATTTTAAAGTTTTCGAATGTATCATTAACAGGAAGATATGTATACATCTTAAATCTTTTAAACTAACCTCTAATCTCAGAATAGCTTTCTTTCATAAGGAAGGCTTGAGTGGTGATCACCTTGCCCCATCTCACTGACTCTTGGTTCTCTGTTTTGACATTTGGGTGAATATTTTTTTGTGGCGTTAGGCATATTGAAAGCTTTCTAAACTTCCTTTTTTTCGGTATCTATCCTTCTCTTTGTTTTCCTTTCTAGTCTTTCTTTGGCATCTGTTGTAGATTGCCATAATTTATCCTTTAAATCTATCAATAGTGATGTTCCTAATAGTTCTCTTCTATTTTTGACTCCTTTTTTTCTACTTTTCATTAATGGTCTTCTATCCGTCACTTCATATAGCTATGACTCAACTCTTTATTATTCCTTTCAGTTTGATTGACGACTCACTCAATAGTAAATAATTAATACTTGGAGGACTGCCTTGGAACAACTGACTTCTGGCCTTTTTCATTTCTTCAGTTGGGGCAATAAAATATGGTTATTTTCATTGCTGCATAAATAAAGTTCCTTCATCTATCTGTCTATTCGACATAATCTTAAACACAACTTAAATCACCTTCTGTTCTTAAAAGTCTTGGTATTTCCTTTTCGCGCGATCTTTCTTACAAAGATCCCATTGTCTCTTTGACTAGAGAAGTTCCTAAGAAGTTGGTTGTTCCAAGAAGCCTTAAGAACTTCTCAACTCTCTAGTATTCCGCTTAGCGGCGTCCATAGTTCTTATTTGAAATAAGTATCGAAAATCTGAGGTGGTTCCACACATACTCTTCTTTGATAAGATGGAGTATGTAAAGAGACTGTTACAATTTTTCAGTTCTCAACTCTCTCTTTCTTAATCTGTTTCTAACCTTCCAGAACTAAACATCGCTCTTCTTATACTATATTAATTTACAATAATAATCATTGAACTAAATGCATCATATACCTCATCCATTCTCGTCCATCTCTGGGCTCCAAACGTAGAACTTTTCTCATTCTTTATATAGTCTCATGTAGATATTAAAAAAATTTTTTCTTATAAGCATATATATATATATATATATATATATATATATATATATATATATATATATATATATATATCTATTTTATATACCAAAAATTTGTTTGAATTAATATATATATATATATATATGGAATATATGATTCCGTTACTCCGTTACTAACGGAACTAGTTTTTTCAGTAACGGAGTAACGGACTCGTTACTTTTTCTTTCATGTAACGCTTCGAATAAGTTCCGTTATTTTTTTCTCCGTTACTTTTTAGTCCGTTACATTTTGTTCGACTTTCTTTGAATGTTGATAGCCAATTGACCACCCCTATAAAGATAAAAAAAATTTTTTATATATATATATATATATATATATATATATATATATATATATATATATATATATATATATATATATATATATATATATATATATACTATATATATATATATATATTTATATATATATATATATTTATATATATATATATATCTATATATATATATATATATATATATATATATATATATATATATCTATATATATATATATATATCTATATATATATATATATATATATATATATATATATATATAGATATATATATATATATATATACATATATATATATATATATATATATATATATATATATATATATATATATATATATATATATATATATATATATATATATATATAATATATAACAACAATATATATATATATATATATATTTCTCACCTTTCTCCACCAATCATAGATGCGCCATCTGTCGGTTGTTTGCACGAAACCTCCAACGTGCTGCAATCCCATCCCACATCTCAGACCCCTCCACATCTGGACAGTTCTTCTCTTCTCGTATGGCCTCACGTTGACCGCTCCATCGCTTTAAGATCTTCGGCACTTCTTCTTCCCTCCGGTATCCATTCCAGATATTTTCTGGGTACTCGTTGCTCCTCCATCCCTTAACATGCCCATACCACAGCAGCTGTCCTCTTCTCACAAGCTCCATCTGCTTCTCACACTAATCTTACCTATATCTCTCTGTTTCTTCTCAGTTCTCCTTCTTCTCCTCTGATCAGTCTGCTTTATCTTACATCTCACGCCTCAACTTGCTCTTTGCTCTCGTATTAAAATTGCCATCTTCATGCCCATATATGTCAGTATTGGCCTCAGTGTATTTGTGTACATCACCATCTTGACTCGTCTCGAAATTGCTCTTTCCTTCAACAATGGGGACAACATTGCTACTGTCCCATTAAATTTCCCAATTATCTTGTATACAGTATGTTTATGATACTATATTTATTGTTTTACTACACTATAATATATTCTATATATATATATATATATATATATATATATCTTTATATATATATAACTTTCTTTATATATAAATATATATATATATATATATATGCTGCTGCTATATATATATATATATATATATAACTTATATATATATATATAACATATATAACATATATATATATATATATATATATATATATATATATATATATATATATATATATATATATATATATATATATATATATATATATATATATATATATATATATATATATATATATATATATATATATATAAAAATATATTATAAGGAATAAAAGGAATTTGCATAGAATAATGAATAGAGATGAGATGAATGTGACTAGAGTGTGGTAGGAACACTTCGAAAATCTGCATAACATTGGCAGTAATGAAGAGGTGATAGTGATTGTGTGTGAGTTTGATGGTGCAAAGAATAGGTATTTTGGGGATGAGGTCATTTGTAAGGAGGAGGTAATGTGTAGAGCGAGAAAGTTGAAGAATGGTAAATCTGCAGGTATAGATGAAATTACTGGTGAAATGATCAAGAACGGAGGCGAGATGGTGATTGATTGGATTTGGAGGTTGTGTAACAAAATGTTTATGGAGAGCATAGTTCCGAGGGATTGGAGGAGAGCAGTAATAGTACCCTTATGTAAGGGTAAATGAGATAAAGGTAACTGTAATAATTATAGGGAAATTAGTTTATTAAGTGTAGTAGGGAAGATATATACTTATATTTTGGTCTAAAGAATGCGTCAAGTGATTGAAGGACTGATTGTGAAGAACAAGGTGGCTTTAGAAGTGGTAGAAGATGTGTGGATCAAATCTTTACATTGAAAAAAAATGATTGAGAAAATGAGAGGAGAAGAATAAATTGTATTTTTTTTGTATTTGCAAACAGGCGTATGAAATGATTAATACGGAAGCTCTATGGCAGGTGTTATTGATATATATAGTGCTGGTGGTAAGCTTCTGAATGGAATCAAAAGTATATATGACGATAGTAAAGCGTATGTAAGAATATATGGAGTTGAAAGTGGTTGTTTTAATATTAATAGCGGAGTGAGGGAGGGATGTGCTATGTCTTCTTGGTTATTCAATTTGTATATGGATGGGTTTATGAAAGAATTAGAGGTGGGATGGTATTAGAATCAGGGTTGTGGAGTCGTTTCAAAATTTTCCGCCTCCGACTCCGACTCCACTCTCTTCAAAATTACCGACTCCCCGACTCCGCGACTCGGCAACTCCGACTCCAACTCCACAACCTCGGGTAAAATGATGGAGAATGGAAGAGAATGAAGGATGTCCTACCTATTAAATGAAATAAGATTTGGTTTGTGTGGCGAATCTGAGAGAGTTTGAGAGGATTGG
>JABUQX010102085.1:17500-50413 GCA_015478945.1 Trachelipus rathkii | reverse complement strand
TTTTCTCTGCCTCCAGTTAGAATATGATAAATATTAAAGATCAGTTACGCCATGTCCACCCTACAAGCCTCTTTTATTGGTTACTATACATAGTTTGTTTTTCAAAATGAAAAGGGGAGAATACAAGTGAAAGTCACTGGCCTAAGAATGGATAGGTGATGCAGTGAACGTAAAAAAATTTTGTAGTATGTCATACCGACTCATTAATGAGAGGTTACAAGAAGGTAAATGATTCAATAGAATCATGAGGAATGTCAGCAGCTATTATTTAAGGATGAGCAGTAGCCATTTACTACAGCTGCTATACAGAGACTTGATAAAAAATAAAGTATGAACTTTCAGTGATAAGGATAGATATTGAATTAAAGCCTTATTCTAAGCCCTATAGAAAGCTATTGATATATCAGGAACTACTGTGAAAGAATTTTCGAAATGCCAAATATCTGACTGATTAAAGATCATCAAATCAGTCCAGCGTTTTTTTTTCTCTTATTACGAAAACCATATTGCTGATTTGATATAAGATTTGAAGAATTAAAATGTTCCTAAGTTTTTCTATTAACAATAAATTCGGAAACTTTATAAAGAACATGAGTTAGAGACATATAGCAGAAACTCTTTGCGCACCTCGATTGATCTCTGATCTCTACAGACAAATCAGCAACTATTTCATGGAAAGTCAAAAACGCAGCAAGTCTGACCACTTTATAGAATAATATTTGCTAATTATAATTAAAAACAAATATAATTCCCTATGTATATTCAAAAAATGAATGAAATAAAATATTTAAGAGATTTGGCATCTCTTTATTAAACAAATGAAAACTTTAATGTAATAATTGTTAGGTTGTAACAGGGATTGACATGAAATTGTAATATGCTAGCTTTTGTAATTGTGTTCTTAACAAAGACTAGAATCTGATATTTTAATTATAGTAATAATGATTTGAGATTTTGAAGAATTCAAAATATAATTCAAAATATAATTAAAAATTATAACTCAAAATATATTTCAAAAATATAATTCAAAATATAATTCAAAAATTTCTCATAGTTAATATAAATTCAGCACTTGAAAAATATTTTTAACTAAATCAATTTCCTTTGACAGTCTCGATTTTAATATATCTTTCATTAAAAAAATGCTTAAATTTATGAAATAATAAAAATATTTATTTTTAATTATAATCCATCTATCGGATAATCTATAACCATCTTTGCCAAAATATGGATCAATCTTGCGACGATGGAAAAAATGAAAAAAGAGGTCCCCTTTTTTCAGTCCCTAATTTTCACCACCATTAATATTATTTATAACAGAAAACTTATTGCAGAGGAAAAACATTACTATGCGATTCAATGAACAAAGTTTTAAGAAAATGCCTTTTGTCGATTCTTTGACTGTAACGTAAAGTAACTCTATTAGAAACCTTAAGAAGCTCCGTTGACAAGTCTTCAATTTTATAGGGAACATAAACTTCCCAGATCGATTTTACGCTTTGGTTGCTCCCCTTTTTGACCGCCTTTCGGGTTTTATTTATTTCCGAATTTTTCCCTCCTTTTTTTTATTAAGAACTCCTTTCCCCTCAGTTCATGTTATTTGCAAACTATTTTATACACATCTTTTATTTATTTCCCTTCCATCTCCGATTGATTGGGAACAATTAAAAGAACTTTCGAGTTAAGGAATTTTGAAATATTTCAGCGATCAAAGTTTTAACTTTATAGTATTATTAATGACTTTTCAAGATTTCTTTTTAACTTGGAACACAAATTGTGTGCTAAATCCTTTTCTTGTTTATCACTAACTGACAGGTAAATCTTAATATTATGAGAATATCTTAATCAGAGAGTATATATAACCAGACTATCAACACAAAAGATAGAGTTGCTCAAATATTTAGACATATTTTCTACAAAAGCTCGAAAAGATTAAATATATATAATTATAGTCTATGTTTTAGGTGTCTTAATTGACGTTTTTTAATGAAAATTTCAATATTTTTTTTTTATATGCACTATTTATTTTCTTTGTTAGTACTTATTTATAATAAAATTTATAATTCTATTACAATTACGCTTATTCTCATAATTATTATAGCTACATTACTATATGTAATGCTATATATGATTAGATTTATTCCTATAATTTCTAACATTTATGAGTAGTGTAAATGTCAATATGTCTCTAATAAAAGGGTTTTTAACGTTATTTGGCATTATATGAAAAATAAATAGTCGTTGCATATGTGAAATGCAAATTTCAAACTAAAAGCCGAAATAAGAATTTTAATTCATGTTTTTATAGTGTAGTCTTAAAATTGACACGTTTTTTAATGAAATTTCAATATCGGTTTTTATATACCAAATATTATTCATGTTTGTTAGAAAACCTTTTTAATTAAAAAAAATTTATTAACTATAGATTAAAATTCACTTTTTCTTAAATTTTACTAATCATACAATTAGAATACCTAATATTAGCAAATTTTCCAAAATTTCAACATTGAAATTATTTGGAAATTGTTAAAAGAGGAACATAGAAGGAGTTTCAGCATTGGAACAATAATACGTGCTTCCTTTAAATGACATATGACCAATATAATCAAGTGAATCTTATAATAGTTTAATGCTAGGTGTAATAAATTGAATTATATAACTTAAGTTAACTTGTAAGGTTATTTAATTATATAAAATATTTAATTTAGATGTGAAAAAACCTGTTTAATAAATAATTTAAACTTCTAAAATTATACGATTTGAGTATATTTTTACATTAAAACAGAAGAATTTCCTAACAGTACGATATAAAGAGGAATTACAATGATATTCATATCCCACCCATAACTTAAAATTGAGTTTTAACGTATTTTCAGCATTTGAAAAAATAATAGTTAGTTATATTGTATGCTAGGTCATCAAAAAAAGTAGCAGAAATGAGAATTAATATTTAAATATTTATCATGCCTAAAAGTTTTGGGCATTTGGCATTCTGTATCAGTGAAACATAAATGGGACGAACTAGAGCCAACTAGAAAAAATTATCCAGGTCATAAAAAGATTCTATATTTAATATTAAAATAAAATTATACATCTCCAATCTACTGCTTACTTTTAAAATTTTGACATTTACAAATTTATAAGAAATTGTTAAAATGAGGAAATAAATTAAAATTATAATATGCAAATTAATATTTTGTTAATAATCTTAAATTGAGTATTTAACCGTGATATTTTCTACTCCCACTCACATTTTATTAAAAATAATGTGTTTCATTGAAATAGCCAATTCACAAAAAAGCCCAGAAAGTGAAATTATAAAATAGTAATAGTGTCTTAAATATGGACTTAAGTCTTTGATATGATATTCAGACAAGTATTGTGCCTTATTTTACTACACCATCAAACATACTCCATTTATTAAAGTGCATATTTGCAAACAAACTGAGTGGTTTAATAACAAATTTAACTTCTAAAAATACCTTGTGTCTTAATAATCTATTTCCAAATACGAAATTAGTACTCATAGTACGTACATTTCCTAATATTTCAAAACATTTGAAATGTTGTTCCTTTCATTGCATACATCTTTATTAACTTAATTAACGGTATCTCAGCATTTGAAAAAAAATATGTGTATTGAAATGCCCAAATTTCCAAAAATTAATAAAGGATAATGCCATTTAATCTATAGTTTCTAGTGCGACTACTTTAAAATGACAGTTTTCTTTAAGTGAAATTCCCAACTATTTTTTTATATACCAAATATTCTTATTAGTTTGAAAATCCGTCTCATTACATAATAACTATTAACTAGTCTTGAAACCTACACGACATTATCTCTATAATTATTTCCAATATTCCTCGTACTAATACTTATAAAAAGAACACCGCGATTATACCACAAAAAAGATCATATATATGAGAATAATCTTAAAAAAAGGAACTAACTGAGTTTTCCTAACATTGTCAACAAATGAAAGATTAAATTTCGGAAATCTTGAAAAATGTGATTTCACACGAAAGAACTATAATTTCGAGAAGTAAGAAGAAGAGAAGAAGAGCAATAATGAAAACAATAATAAGTTATCAATGAAATGCAATTTAAAAAGCCGAAAAGCGAATTTATTAATTAGTTCTTAATTGACGTATTTGGTATGAAAAATTTCGAGAAATTGATATTTGAGATAAGCACGCAATCATATTCATTAGATAGAACAACCTTTATGAATAAAAATTTTAACTTCTAAAATGACGCTTTTTCCTTAAATTTTCACGTTACAAATATAAAACTCTTAATAGATACATTTTATCACCTAAATTACAAAGTGAAATTTATTTGAGTAAAAATCACATAAAATTAGAGTTTTAACCGTATTTCTATGCAATTGAAAAAAATAAATTAGTTTCATTAAAAGGCAAGGGTTTCAAAGCAGAAAAGCGTCTTTATTAATGGTACCTGAGTGGTCTTAAATTGACGTTTTAAATAAAATTTCAAAATTTTGTTAATTTTTAATTAATGGCAAAACATTCATTAGGATGGAATAACAGTTTTTATGAACAATTTAACTTCTAAAAATTACGTTTTTTCTTAAATTTCACATTACAATTTAGAAATCTTAAAGGACGAATTCCTAAATTTACATTGAAATTTGGTAATTCTTAAAATTAAAGTTTTAACGCATATTTCCCGCATTAAAAAATAATGTGTCTTCCATTGAATGCCAATCTTCACAAAAAGCAGAAAGACGAATTTATAATTGTTTTAGGACTAAATGATACTCTGAAAAATTTCAATTATTGTTTTTATATACCAAATATTTCATTAGTTGTTATAAGTAAGAACCTTTTTTAATAAAAAAATTTAAACCGTTCTTAAAATTACGATAGTGTTCTTAAATTTTCAATTATCAAATTTAAACTCTATAAAAGTACGATTTTTCAAAATATTAACATTTGAAAAAATTATTATTTAAAATATCTTAAATTGACGTTTTAAAGTATTTCAACATTTTGAAGAAGAACTTGTTTCATTGAAATGCAAATTTCAAAAAAGCGAAAGTGAATTTCATTATAGTATATTAAGTGTCTTAAATGACGGTTGTTTTTAATGAAATTTCAATATTGTTTTTATTATACCAAGAAAAATATTGATTTTTTATGAACCTTTTATAATAAAAAAAATTAACTATCTAATTACGCTTTTCTTAAAATTTCACATTTCAAAATTTAAACCTCTTAAAATACGATTTTATCCTAAATTTCAACCATTTAAATATATTTGTAAATACTTGAAAATTGCAGTTTCGTAACGTATTTTTCAGCATTATATTGAAAGAAAAATGTGAATGTTTCATATTAAAATGTAATTTTAAAAAGCGAAAAAGCGAATTTATAATAGTTTTAGTGTCTTAAATGACGTTTTTCTTAATGAAATTATCAATTATATGAGTTTGTATATACCAAATATATCATATATTGTAAAACCTGTTAATAAAAAATTAGTGAGTTCTAAAATACGCTTTGCATAAATTATTAGAAATTACAATTGATAACTGTTGAGAATTCTACAGATTTTCTAATTTAAACGTTTGAACGATGATGTTAACATATTACAAATAAGTTTTAACCGTATTTCGACATTGTAAAAAATAAATGAGTGTTTCATTGAAAATGCAATTCAAAAGATAAATGGTAATAATGAGTTAGTGTTTTAGGGGTGTCTTAAATTACGTTTTAAATAAATTCAAATATTTGTTTTATATGCAAAGTATTTCATATATGTAAAAAATGTTTTAAATAAAAAATATTAGACATTCTAAAATAGTGATTTCTTAAAATCAACATAAGAATTAGAGAACTACTTAAAAGATGGAATTTATATCCTGATGTGAAATGAAATGTGAAAATCTTACATTCAATTATTTAAACAAGAGTACAGCATCTGAAACAATAATATGTGATTAAAATGAGCAAATGCACAAAAACAGAAGAAAGAGTTATTAATGACGTGCCTTATTGAGTATTATTTGAAAAATTATATAAAAAGAGAAGTACTACGAGAGTAATCCACTCATTTAAACAATTAATAAACCCAAAATATTCGTTAGTGTGTGTAAAAAACCAGCTGAGTGATATAATAAAATTAAAATCAAAATTACGCAGATCTTAAGAATTTTATCAACATTAACAGAATGTTAGACTCTTAAAGGGGTCAATTTTTACCTACATTTACAAGCAATTTAGAGAAATATATTAAGAATAAAGTGAATTACGAGATTTAAACAGATAGTTTCACAGATTATTAAAGATAAAATGAATGTCATTAAAGAATATATCAAAAAGAGCAAGAAGAAAAGTAAAAATAGTTAAGGACGTAAAATTGAAACAATTGAATGAAAAATATCAGAATAAATAGTGTTATATACTCAAAATATTCATTTTATGTGCTTATGATGTTATTAGTTGAAATATAAAATATAACTTAATATACACGCTTATTCCTTAAAACACAATTACAAATTGATTAAATCGAACAATGTTTTCCCTGAAATATTTATTGCAACATTATGATAGTAAATAATGTATATATATATACTATAAAAAATGTATTTATTAGGAACTATTTCAGCTTTGAAAAAAAAAAAATAGAAATATATGGCTTGCAATGCGCCAATTCCAAAATAAGTGAGAAAGCTTGATTTATAATAGTTTTTAGATATGCAAGCGCCAATGCAAAGAGGACCTAACTGATTATTTCATGAGATGGACCGCTTTTATATAAAAAATATATATACAAGAGTGATGTTTTTTTTAAATAAAAAGTAGTATAGTCTAAAGAAATAGAGTCAGCAATAAGGTGGACTGAAATAAGGTGTTATGTAAAACATTAATAAAAAATTATTTATAAGAAATCATTCCGAAGTGACGCTGTTTCCTAAATTTTCACATTAACAAATTTTAGAACTTTAAAAGTACGATTTTCTGTCAACATTTGACCTTTGCGGAAATTGTGTACAACTGTTTTTAACTATAATATTTCAAGAGAGATCTGCGAGTATTGAATAAAAATAATATAGAGATTGTTTCATTGACACAGAAACAAGAATTATCAAAATCACGCACGAAAAAGTAAGAATATTATGACGTTTAGAGTTCTTAAATTGAACTTTTTACATGAAATTCAATATTTGTTTTAAGCTCCACATTTACTCACCTCATAAAATTCATATGCTGGTTAAAATGTTTGAATAAATAATTGAACTTACTAAAATTCCTCGATTTCTCTTAAATTGCTCATCCATTTACAATCAAAATCTTAAAAGTACAATATTTACTTAAATTCAACATTTAAATGAACTGATTTGGAAGAGCTAATTATCATTAAATCTAAGTTTTTAACGATTACAGTCCATTGATTGAGAGATAGAAAGATTTTCATTGAAAATGCACATTCACATAGGAGACAAAAAAACGAGAATTATAGTCTATTGTTCTCAAGGACATTATAATGACGTTAATGAAATTCAACTATTTGTCTAACTGATGTGTTAAATAATACACGAGAAATATTTATTATTGTGAAAAACTTTATACATAAAAAAAATTAACTCCCTATAATTATGATTTCTTGAAAGTCACTTAATAAAAACTTCTAGAAACTTAGTGCCTAGAGATAATCTGATTATATATATATCCTATTGTATCTTATAGATAATTATTTTGTTAATTTACTTTAATATATGGATCTTTAAAAAGTGGTTTTCCCAATTTTATATATGAAAAATAATGAGTGTAGTCTAGAGGAATGATGAAGAATGCAATTCAAGAAGTATAAAAATCGAAATTATATTAATGTAAACTGTAATTTTGCTCTCTTGTTAGTTATTCTTCACTGTCAAATAATTCGTATAAAAAGATATACAAATATTTTCACCTGTAATTTTAGAGTATATCTTGTGATTAATAAAAAATTTAAACTCTTAAAAAATAAGTATTATTTTCCTCAATAAAATGTGTTCATCGTTAAGAGATTTTGGATTAACAGTTATAAAAGATAACCAATCTGCCACTAATCTGCACATTTGAATATTATATGGATAATAATAAATGAGTTATTTTATACACCCAGGGCATATTATCCCTTCTGTTCCAAGACTATCGAGCAAAATCACAAAAATAAGTGTTCATTGAATATGGGTCAAATCTTGAAATAAGCCAGAAAAAAAGGAAATTATAATCATTTAAAATGATGAATGCATTTAAGAAAATAATCTGTATGATGATATGAAAGCGAATCAGATCAGGTAGATAATTTTATTAATATACCAAAATATTTCGAGTAGTACTATACGACTCTGATTAATAAAATCTTAAACTAGCCACATAAAATTACTCTCTGGACTAAAATGTGATCTGCAGTTCCAACTGACGCATCTCTTTTTATCAGTGCTAATTTTAGTTCATGAACATCCATCTATGATTTAATTTATTTTTCGTTAAATTTGAAAAAGATATTAAACGTGGAATGTGCAAAACCATTACTCTAGAATAGCTGTTTGAAGCAAAACATAGAATGTAAATGTTATTATTACAGTCGAAGTCAATTTAAATACAGAATTAATAAGTTAAAAAATATGATATAGTTTTGAGTTTTCTATATATATCTTGAAATGTATATAATATTATTTTCCACCAGATTAGTATTTGAATACTCTAGTTGACTGTATACAGATTCCCCTACTTGTGAAAACATGTTTTAACAAAAAATTTTAACTTCTAAAAATATATATTATGTATTATATATTACAAAATGTCATAGTTACCAGGAAATTTCAGAACTCTTAAAGTATCGAATTTTATGCACAATTATATATCGATAATTGTAGAACATATTTAGAGAACTGAAAGAGTGGATAAAATGAGATTTAGAACTATATACTCTGGGTATTTTCTCAGTAGGAGGATCTATCTGAAAATTAATGTGTTTCATTAAATGCCAATGCTGACTAAAAGAGACTATGAGGAGTGGAATATGTAGTAAGTAATTTTGACTGGATTGAGACTCTTAGTATCTTTTTATATTAATATAGATAAATTTACTAAAAATTATTATGTTTTATATATATCATAACCAAATAATAGCCATTAGAAGATATGCGTAGGAAAACGGACATGAGAATCTGTATAAAAAATATAATTATATGTCTGAAATAAAAGTCATCATCGTCTTATATGAAATTTTCAATAAAATAATATATTTTATATATCGAAGACTTTAGAGAGAATTATTTTTGTTTGTCTCTTGTTCAATTGAAATGTAAGTGACGTACATCATCTTGAATGTAATGCTGTTGACAAGAAATTATCAATTGAACACTAATATCTATATGTGAGAGAGATGAAAGTTGATAAATTATGATAAGAACACAAAGACCAGAAAGAGAAATATTGTAATAAATGTGTCACGGGAGTCGTAAAAGATGATCAGCAGTTTATGAAATAGAAATCCAATTTGTTGTAGTTTATGTAACCCGAGAAATATTTTAAATAGGTCTGTATGAAGTAGAGATCCCGAGTTCGCGTAATAACAAATTTTAACTTATATCCATAAATTAAACCTCTTAAGCTACTGGAAGTTACATAAATAGTAAAATTCTTAAAATCTTATACCGTAGTTTACGTTATTATAATAAATGACCGAAGTTCACACTCTCGTCATTTAAATTGAGAAACTAATTCTGCAAAAATAATGGATGATAGAAACAGACTAAAAGTATTATTATACCCTTTTCAATTCGAGATTCGACCCCACAAGAAGAAACATAATGCGTTTAGTTGAATCTATATTTTACTAAAAATTTATAACAGGAATGTATTCAAAAGATTATAGTGTGTTTGATATATCTATATAAGATTGAGCCATTATTACTTAAACAATTCAATAGTCTATATCTTAATTAATACGCAATCATAATTCGATATGGCTTGAAACAAAATTTTGTTTAGATAGTAAAAATGGCATTAAGTGGACGGTAAAGCACAGTTTATCAAAGAGAGTGTGAGCGAGTACGCGTTTAGAATACTCACTTTAAACGAAGAGTATACATATTCTCGTAAATCAGAATATTTATAAATGTATCTGTTAATCTTCTTATAAAGAATTGAGTAGATTATTATAAACTGTATTTCATGATCTTAGAAAGAGGAAACAGCGGTTTCAATTAAGAAAAATGTGCCACAATCTTATACAAAAGATAAATAATGAAGGTATATTAAATTATAATTTTTTAAATGTCTTAAATAGACGTTTTTTGTATAATATCTTCTTCGACACTATAAGTTACACTTATAGTGTTAATTAGAGTTAATTTCATTATTTTGACCCTGCTTTATAAAAAATATATAGATCTTCTAAAATTTACGTTTATTATCTAATAATTTTACATCCTATCTTCAGATTATAGTTATTATAACACATATAAAGGTATGCATATTTTTTCCTAAATTTCAACATTCTAATAAGTTATTTATTAATCTTAATCAAAATTTGGTTTATATACCTGTACACAGTATTTTCAAGTGAGTCTTATGAAAATAATATTAATATGTGTTTCCATATGAATGCTCATACAAAGCCCACAAAGAAAATAAATTATTAAGCCCATGCAGATGTGCCTATATTGTCAAGTTAATTTAAAATGGAAATACAACTAGATTGTTCAAGGTGTAAACAAAGTTATTTTCATAGTTCTATTAGTCGTGAACTACACCGCAAACACATATTGAATAGAGAAGGATTAAAAATTAAGAAAGTTTAAGCCTTTTTACTTGAAATTTCACAGATTTACAAATTTTTAGAACTCTTAAAAGTACGATTTTTCTTAAATTTCAACATGAAGTGATTTATATTGTGTAAGCCTTAAAATATGTACTGCTCTCTTTACCTTGGCTTGCTTTATATTTCAGCATCTTTCTGAAAATACTATGATTGCATTCAGATCTAGCATATATCTTATTCTTCAAAAAGCAGAAAAGTGAATCTACTATATCTAATAGTATAGTGATGCTTAATTGACGTTTTTAACTCTAAAATTTGAATTATTAGTTCTTATATATACTAATATACTAATACTAAAATATATTTACTACTATCTACGTGTTCTGGATAACTTATTAAATATAAATAAAATAATTTTAAACTTCTAATATATATCACTTTTAGCTCTCATTAAAATATTCACATTACTAAAATTTAGAACTCTTAAATGAAGTACATTTTCTCATTATATATTTCTTATAAAATTTTGAAATTATTTGTATTATAATTTAAAATATTATGATATTAACTCACTGTGGATTAAATCTTTACTTTGAAAAAAATAATTGATGTTTCATATTATAAATCTGTATAACGATGTGTCTTGTCTTTTCATTTGTTTATTATAGTGACTTAAAATGATAACGTTTTATGATAATATTTTCATATATTGTTTATATTACTCAAAATAATTTATAAGTAATAATTATGAAACCTATGTTATATAAAAAATTTATTAAACTTATTAAATCTGTCATTTTATCTTAAATTTTACATTACAAATTTAGAAAAACATTCTTAAAAGTACGATTTTTCCTAAATTACAACATTTGAATTTATTTAATTTACTTTAAATGATGATTTTTAAAAGATTTCCTAACATTTATTAAAAAATATGTGTTGTTATGAATGCAATTCGAAAACACAGTAAAATTGGTAATGTTATTAACAAGTGTTATATAGTTCTTAATTTTCTGTTTTTAATATAAAATTTATTCAATATCTGTTTTTATTATATTACCAAATTAATTATTACGTTGTTTAAAGCTGTTTAATAAAAAATATAACTTTTTTCAAAATGCATTTTCTAATAAATACATTCTCACTAGAACCAAGTTACATACCACTTAATACCAGGAATATTAAATTCTTAAATTATGGTTTATGAATATAAAGTCTATTTAAAATCTAAATTTAGAGTTTAACATCTATTTCTTCTAGTTTCAACATCTTCTTATAATGTAGTAATTATCATTCCATTCATATCTCAAGAAAAATTTGGAGCTTATCATCTCATTAATATTATACTTTCTTGGAGTCGTAACTATTAAGCTATCTATTAATTGTATAATTTTACTAAATGTTAATTCTTTTATAATATTTTACCCAATTATTTCATTAGTGGTTGTAAAATCACTATTAATATAGAAACATTTTTTAGAACCTTCACTATAAATTACGCTTTGATAAACATTTATTACACTAATAACCTCTTAAAAAAGAGAAGACTAATTTTCCCTGGATGGAGAATCTATTTCACTATTTATAATATACAATACTTAATTTGTATAAAAAATATATACTAAAATAATACATGATATAATAATAAAAAATAGATAAAATTATATATCGCTATATTATTAAAAAATACAATTTGTGAGTATTATAAAATGTTAATCGCTTTATATTAATTATATAGACACAAATTTAAAGATACAGAAAAAGATAAAATTATTATATGAGCTTTACTTTAATAGGTATCTTAAATTGACGTTATTTAAAAATCTTTCAATTAGTTGTATATATACAATAATATTGTCGTGTGCGTCTTGAGAAGAATCCTGTAGGTGTATATCGTGAAGAAAATTTAAACTCTCTAAATGACGCCCTTTTCCTTAATTTTCACATTACAATTAGAACCTCCTTAAAGTACCCCGTTTTCCCTAAATCCACATTTGAATTAACTTTCGTACAAGTTAATATCCGTAATAAATGAAGTTTATTAACACTCTCGGTGTTCTCCGCCAGATAAAGATACCCAGTCGTGTTTTCGAGTGAAAAGATTTATTAAATCACATGTGAGAAGAAGTAAGATCATATATTTATATTAGTTTTTCTCAGTGTCCCTTAAATTGAGTATTGTAATAAATTTCTAAATTAATTTTTAATCTCTTCCTATCTCTACCTAATATAAATTCTCTACTAGTTCTGCTCTTTGTAACTACCTGTTTTTACATTAATACCATAACTTTATAATTCCCTTAAAATTTAAGTTCTTTACTCATAAGATCTTTCTCTCATCTTTAACTCTGTACACAATCTCTTCAAAATTACCCGTACTCTTTCTTCTTAACTTTCTCTCTCATCTATTCTCTTCTCGTGCATCTCATTTCTCATCTTTTCGCTAATCTTCTATACATTTTACGTTTTCTTTATTTGTTGTCGCCAGCGTATTGCTTCTCCCTCCATATCATTCTCGATATAAATCACCGGGATTTTTCCTGTCAATTTGTTCCTGGCCTCTATCTCTCTACAAAACCCTTCCAGTATACGAGAATTCATTATCTAGTTTTCTTACTCTCTTGCTCCCTATACTAGTACATCCGCTTCTTCCTGTTCTTTACTGATCATTTCTCTCCTCTACATCATTCTCTTCTTCTTCCATATATGTTTTCTATATTTCAAACACAAATATAATTGATTAGTTGTGAAACCTTTTTTAATAACGAAATATATTCTTAACTTCATACAAATTACGTTTCTCCTTTATAATATTTGCCCTTTATCGCATTCTTACGAAAATTAAACTCTTAAAAGTTCATGTCATATTTTTTTCATCACAACTAACATCACACACAATGAGCCACACTACTTACTATCACACTGCGATCTACACAATTACCCTCCCGAAATTTTGATTATAGTATTAAAAGTATTTCAGCATTTGATATAAATGAAGATATTGAGCTTTAAATATCAATTTCAAAAAAACAAAAAGAGAAATTTAATATTAGAAGAGGTTTAGATGTTTAAATTGACGTTTTTTATATTCAATCATTTTTATTTTATATACTAAATTAATATATAAATTTTATTAGAAACCTGTTTATAAAAATATTTTAACTTCTAAAATTACGCTTTTTCTTATTAAAAATTTTACATTACAAATTTAGAACTTCTAAAAGTACTACTTTTTCTAAAATTTCCAAATTTGAATTATTTGGTAATTCTTAAATTGAGTTGTTAACGGTATATTTCCTATATATAAGCATTTATTAATAAATAATAAATTGATGCAATTATAAAAAAAAACAATATTTACAATAACAGAAATTGAGAGAATATATATTATAAAAGTATATATTGTGTCTTTAAATTGACGTTTTTTAAATGAAAATAATTACAATAATCATGTTTTATATATACCGATATAGTATTATTATCATTTTAGTGATAGAGCTCACTATACTGTTTTAATATATAATAAATATTTATAATCTAAATATAATCGCATCTTCATAATTATTTCTACATGACAAATTATAAACTATCTATATAAAGTACTCAATTTATCCTTAAAATTTCCAACATTTGAATATTATTGATAATACTAAAAATTGAGTTTATTTACCTTAGTATTATTTTCAAGGTGTTTTAAAAAAATTACTTGTTTCATTGAAATGCAATTTCAAAAAGCAGAAAAAGAGAATACCATTATAGTTTTACTGTTCTAAATTTACGTCTTTTTAAGAAATTTCAATATCTCTTTGTTATATACCAAAATATTTCATTAGTTGTAAAAACGTTTAATAAAAAATTTTAACTTCTAAAATTACGCTTTTCTTAAATTTTCATATTACAAATTTAGAACTCCTTAAAAGTCGATTTTTCCTGAATTTCAACATGAAATTATTTGGTAAATCTTAAAATTGAGCATTGAGTTTTTAACGCTATTTCAGCATTTGAAAACATAATGTGTTCATGAAATGCAATTTCAAAAGCCAGAAAAGTGAATTTATTACTAGTTTTAGGTGTCTTAAATTACAGTTGTTAATGACATTTCAATATTTGTTTTATATACCAAATATTTCATAGTGGTGAAAACCTGTTTATAAAAAAAATTTAAACTTCTAAATTACGCCTTTCTTAATTTTTCACATTACAAAATTTAAGAACTCTTAAAGCTACGATTTTTCCTAAATTTCAACATTTGAAATTATTGTAAATCTTAAAATTGAGTTTTAACGGTATTCTTCAGCATTTGAAAAATATTAATGTTTCTATGAATGCATTCATAAGCAGAAAAGTGAATTTATTAATAGAACAGTTGTCTTGAATTTATATTTTTATTGAAAACTTCAGGAAATTTTTTTATAGTATACAAAATATTAATTGTGAAAACCTGTTTTAATAAAAAAATTTTAACTCTAAAAATTACGCTTTTTCTTAAATTTTCACTATTACAAATTAAAAAATATAAAATACCATTTTTCAACTACATTAAGATTATTTACTTTTTTTTAGTCAATCGTAAAAGTAATATCATAACGTCATTGTTACATTTTAGTAAATAAATAATATGTATTCAATAATGCAATATTCAAAAAAGCAGAAGAGAATTATCTGTAATTAGTTCTGCAATGAATTAAAAATACATTTATTCTATATAAAATTATTTATAATTATACCATAATATAATCTATATTTAATTATATATAATACCTTTATTAATAACCAAATTTTATTATAACTATCTTAAATATACGCTTTTTATAATTTTCACATTACAAAAATTTAGAACTAGATCAATAAAAAATACCGAATATTTTAGCCTCTTATTATATAACAATTTGAAATTAATTATATATATGAGTAATCAAATTAGAATATTATTATATTCTATCTGTCACATACTCAAGTAATATTTGTTATAAATCTATAGTGAAGAAAACAAAATTGAATGATGTTGGAGTAAAAATAAGTAAAATGTAATATATGTACATATAACATATCTCTTAAACAGAAAGTAATTGAGCTTGTCCATAGTTTTAAGCGGTATCTATCTAAATTGTACGATGTATCAAATGAAATTGCAGATATACATTGTTATTATATATGGAATATTAATATATCAGAATGTATACAAATAGCGGTTAGTCTATTGAGAATAGTAGATTCAAACTTCCATTTATATGCAATAGCTTTACTGGAAAATAAACCGCATTTCAGAAATTTTAAAAAACAAACTCAGAGCATTAAAAAGTCTATCACCTTACTTAGAAAATTTTCGAAATAACATTAACTTAGAAAAATTTTATATCTGTAAAATGAATCTAGTTAAACCCATAGTAAAAGTTCTGCACAATTCTATATTATGATAAACAACTAAAGAAGTTCTAGTGCATGAATCCAAATTTCCCAAAAAGCCCAAAAAGTAATTAATAAAAATTTGTGGTACTCTAACTAATTTTATTATGAGCACGGTTTATAATATGCAGAAATTTCAATAAATATAATAAATTGTAGTTTTTCAGCAGAGAAATCATCACCCGAAAAGAAATTTAAGTTTCTCTTATAGATTAAATAGAGAATCCAGATACAACAGTGTGACAACCGTATTGCTCTTATGAAGCTAAGTCAGAAAATAGTAAGTAGTAAAAGAGAAAACACATGGGAATTCCTAAATTTGGTACCGCAATTTTTCTAAATTTTCAATTTGTGTGATTAGAGTCATTTATATTATTTCAAAAAGATGATAAAGAAAATTGCACTTTATATAAAAGTATTTTCTCATTACACTATGCAAATATAAATAGAACTATTTGAGCATAGTGCAGATGAGAGACTCTACGCTATACAAATGAGCACCATAGAAGAGAAAATTTAATTAAATGTTGTGTTCTGCTATAGAATGAAGCGTATTATAATATGTATAAAGTGTACAATAAATCTTCTTTATTACGCTCATGCTTTACTCCTTCATCAAGTCACAAAAAATTATAATTACATTCTCCAATATCTACGTTTGTGAAAAACCTGTTAGTTGAGTCAGCAAGTAGTATTTTAATATTCAAAGTTAAGCTACTAGTTTTTCATATATTTAAATCCATCATAGATATTTAAAATTATACAAGTAGTTATCACTTAGAATTCAACACTTGAAATATATTTACGTAATCTTAATAATATTGTAAGTTTTTAATAAATATGAGTATTTACACTAAGTCAATATATAAATTATATGTAATGTTGCATTGAAATGTCACAATTTCAAAATACAGAAATGAGAATTATTATATTACAGTTTTAGGTGTTCTAATTGACGTTTTTATGACATTTGGATACCTGCATTATATACCAAATATTTCATTAGTTGTGAAAACCTGTTTTAAAAAAAAATTTTAACTTCTAAAATTACGCAATTTCTTAAATTTTCACATTACAAATTTAGAACTCATAAAAGTACGATTTTTCCACATTGAAATTATTTATGTAAATCTAAAATTGAGTTTTTAAGGTATTTTTAGCTTTGAAAAAATAATTTTTCATTGAAATGCAATTTCAAAAAGCAGAAAAGCGAATTTATTAATAGTTTTAGGTGTACTTAAAATTACGTTTTTTAATGAAATTTAAATATCTCTTTTATATACCAAATATTTCATTTAGTTGTGAACCTTTTAATAAAAAATTTATAACTTCTAAATACGCTTTTCTTAAATTTCATATTAAAATTTAGAACTCTTAAAGTACGTTTTCCCTGAATTTCCAAACATTGAAATTATTGTAAATCTTTTAAAAATTGAGTTTAAGCTATTTCAGCATTTGAAATAATAATGTTGAGATTGAATGACAATTTCAAAAAGCAGAAAAAGTGAATTTATTAAAGTTTTAGGTGTCTTAAATTGGACGTTTTTTAATTAAATTTCAATTGTTTATATACCAAATATTTCATTAGTGTAACTGTTTTAATAAAATTTAAACTTCTACAATTACGCTTTCTTAAATTTTCACAATTACAAATTTAGAACTCTCTTAAAAGTACGATTTTCTAAATTTAACATTTAGAAATTATTGTAATCTTAAAAATTGACTCTTTAACGTATTTTCAGCATATGAAAATATAATGGTTTCATTGAAATGCAAGTTCATAAGCAAGAAATGTGAATTTATTAATAGTTTTTAGTGTCTTAAATTGACTTTTTGTGAAGAAATTTTCAATATTTTTTTAATATACCAAATATTTCATTATGTGAAAACCTGTTTTATAAAATTTAACTTCTAAATACCTTTTTCTTAAATTTTCACATACAAATTTAGAACTCTTAAAAATACATTTTTCTAAATTTAACATTTGAAATTAATTGGTAAATTAAAATTGAGTTTTTTAACGTATTTTCAAAATTGAAAAATAATGTGTTTGTTTGAAATTGCAATTTTCAAAAGCAGAAAGAGAATTTAATTAATATTTTAGTGTCTAAATAACTTTTAATGAAATTTCAATATGTTTTATATATAAATAATTCATTATTGTGAAACCTTTTTAATAACAAATTTTACTTCTAAAATACGCTTTCTTAAAATTTTACATTACAAATTTACAACTCTAAAGTACGATTTTCCTAATTTCAACATTTGAAATTTTTGGTAATTCTTAAAATTAAGGTTTTTAACCAAAAAAATTAAGTGTTCATTGATATTCAATTCAAAAAACAAAAAAAGAATTTATTAATAGTTTTAGTGTCTTAATTGACTTTTTTATAATGAAATTTCAATATCTGTTTTATATACAAATATTTCATAGTTGTGAAAGCCTGTTTAATTAAAAAAATTTAATTCTAAAATTACGCATTTTCATAAATTTTCAATTACAAATATAAAACTTATAAGTACGAATTTTTCCTTAATTCACATTTAAAATTATTTTGTAAATCACATTAATTGATGGATTTGTTTTAACGGTATTCAGCATTTGAAAAATTAATGTGTTTCATTGAATTGCATTAAAAAAGCAGAAAGAGAATTTATTAATTTTTTCGGTGACTTAAATTGACGTTTTTAATTGAAATTTCAATATTTGTTTATTATACTATACCAAATATTTTCATTAGTTGTGAAAAACGGTGATAATAAAAAATATCTAAACTTCTAAAATTACGCTTTTCTAAAATTTCACATAACAAATTAAACTTTTAAAAGTACATTTTTCCTAAATTTCAACATTTGAAATTATTTAATTTTAAAATGAGTTTAAAGGTATTTTCAGCATTTGAAAAATATTTTTGTTGCATTGAATGCAATTTCAAAAAGCAGAAAAGAATTTATTATTTTTTAGGTTCTTAAATTGACGTTTTAATGAAATTTCATAATCTGTTTTTATATACAAAATAATAATCATAGTTGGAAAACCTGAACAAAAAAATTTTAAACTTCTAAAATTACGCTTTTCTTAACTTTTCACATTACAATTTAGAACTCATAAAAGTACGATTTTCCTAAAATTTCAACATATGAACATTTATTGTTAAATCTTAAATATTGAGTTTTAACGTATTTCAGCATTGAAAAAATAATGTGTTCCTTGAAATGCAATTTCAAAAAGCACAAGAAGTTATTTATAATAGTTTTAGTGTCTCTAATTGACGTCTTTTTAATGGAAATTTTCATATTTGTTTTAATACCAAATATTTCATAGTGTGAAAACCTGTTTTAATTAAAAATTATAACTTTAAAAATTACGATTTTTTCTTAATTTTCACATTACAAATTTAGAACTCTTAAAAGTACGATTTTTCCTAAATTTCAACATTTGAAATTATTTGGAAATCTTAAAATTGAGTTTCTAACGGATTTTCAGCATGAAAAAATAATGTGTTTTTATAATGCAATTTCAAAAAAGCAGAAAAGTGAATTATTAATAGTTTTCGTTGTCTTAAATGACGTTTTTTAATGAAATTTCATTGTTTATATACCAAAATATTTCATTAGGTTTGTGAAAACCTGTTTTAATAAAATTTAACCTCTAAAAATTACGCTTTTCCTAAATTTTCACCTTACAAAATTTAAACTCTAAAAATAAGATTTTTCCTAAAATCTTTCAACATTTGAAATTAATTTGGTAAATCTTAAAATTGAGATTTTTAACGGTATTTTACATTTGAAAAATAATGTTTTCATGAAATGCAATTTCAAAAGTCAGAAAATGAATGTATTAATAGTTTTAGGTGTCTTAAATTGACTTTTTTAATGAAATTCAATATTTTTTTATATCCAAATATTTCATTAGTTGTGAAAACCTGTTTTAATAAAAAATTTTAACTTCTAAAATTACGCTTTTTCTTAAATTTTCACATTACAAATTTAGAACTCTTAAAAGTACAATTTTTCCTAAATTTCAAATTGAAATTGTTGAAATTTAAAATTAATTTTTAAGTTATTTTCAGCATTGAAAAAATATGTGTCTCATTAAATGCATTTTGTTTTTACTAAAGAAATTTATAATTTTTAGTAAAAATTTTGTTTTATTAATAAAATTCAATTTTTTTTAGTATACAAATATTTATTAGTTGTGAAAAACCTTTTTAATAAAAAATTCTAACTTCTAAAATTACTTTCAAATATTTTCAACTTACAAATTTAGAACTCTTAAAAGTACGATTTTCCTAATTTCAACATTTGAAATTATTTTGTAATTCTCTAAAATTGAGTTTTAAAGATTTCCTAGCATTTGAAAAATAATTGTTGCATTTAAAGGTATTTTCAGCATTTGAAAAAGAGAATTAATAGTTTTAGGTGTCTTAAATTGACGTTTTTTAATGAAATTTCAATATTTGTTTTTATATACCAAATATTTCATTAGTTGTGAAAACCTGTTTTAATAAAAAATTTTACTTCTAAAATTACGCAGTTCATTAAATTTTCACATGTACGAAATTTAGACTCTAAAAGTACATTTTTATCCTAAATTTCAACATGAAAATATTTGTAAATACGAAAAATTGAGTTTTAACGACGTATTTTCAGCATTTGAAAAATTAATGTGTTTCATTGAATGCATTCAAAAAGCAGAAAAGAAATTATTAATTGTTTAGGTGACTTAAATTGACGTTTTAATGAAATTTAAATATTTGTTTTTATATACCAAACTTTTTTATTTGTGAAACCCTGTTTTAATAAAAAAATTTAACTCTAAAATTAACTTCTAAATTTTCACATTACAAATTTAATCTTAAAAAGTACGATTTTTTTCTAAATTTCAAATTTAATTATTTGGGTTTTTTTTTAAAAAAATTTTTTTAAAAAAAATCTAAGTTCATTTTTTTTTTTTAAAAAGGTTATTTTGTTTAAAGCCAAAATTGTAAAAAGAAAATAAAAAAATTTAATTTTTGTTTCTTCAAAATTTTTGAAAATGCATTTCAAAAAAAGCGACAAAAAATAGAAATGGTTTAGTGTCTTAATTGAACGCTTTTTAATAAATTTCAAATATTTGTTTTTATTATACCAAATATTCATTAGTTTTGAAAACCTGTTTTTTTAATAAAAAAATTAACTTTAAAATACAAGTCGTTTCACTTGTCATATTACAAATTTTGAACTCTTAAAGTACGATTTTTTCCTTAAATTTCAACATTTGAAAATTTTTAACACCTAAATGAAGAAATTGTCGAATGATCAGCATTGAAAAAATAATGTTTTTGTAATGAACTGCAATTTAATAAGAAGAAAAGCGAATTTATAAAGTTCTTAGGTGTTCTTAAAATGACGCTTTTTAATAAAATTTCAATATTTTATCTATATACAAAATATCATTCAAAATATTAATTAAATTGTTTTATCAAAAATTTAAACTTTCTAAATTATTTTCTAAAATTTTCACATACAAATTTAAAACTCTTAAGTACGTTTTTTCCTAAATTCAACATTGAAATTATTTGGAAAATCTTAAATTTGAGTTTTAATGAAATATTTTCAAGCATTTGAAATACTTTCTCATAAGTTACAAAAGTTAATGCACAAAGCTGAATTATAATAGTTTAGTGTCTTAAATGACGTATTAGTAATAATTTCATATATTTTTTTTTATATACCAAATATTTCATTAGTTGTGTGAAACCTTTTTAATAAAAAATTTTAAACTTCTAAAAATTACGCTTTTTCTTAAATTTTCAATTACAAATTAAAAAACTTTAAAATAAATTTTCCTAAATTTAACATTTGAACATTATTTAGTAATTCTTAAAAATTGAGTTTTTATTTATTTTCAGCATTGGGAAAATAAATCATGCCTTGCATGAAATGGAAGTTCAAAAATATTAAGGATATTTATTAAATTACTAAGTTGTCTTAAATTTGACGTTTTTTGAATAATTCAATATCTGTTTTTATATACCAAATATTTCATTAGTTGTGAAAACCTGTTTAAAAAAAAAATTTTAACTTCTCAAATTTCACTGTTTCTAAAATTTTCATTTTACAAATTTAGAACTTCTAAAGTACATTTTTCCTAAATTATAACAATTTGAAATTATTTTGTAAATCTTAACATTAGTGTTAAACGGTATTTTCATGCATTTGAAGAAATAATGTGTTTCATGAAAGCATTTTCAAACAGCAGAAAAAATAATTTATTTAGTTTTAGTTGTCTTCAATTGATGTTGTTTTAATGAAGTTTCACAAATATTTGTTTTTTATCTACTAAATATTTCATTAGTTTGTGAAAACCTGTTTTAAAAAAAAAAGATAACAAAAAAAAAATAATACTAAAAAAAAAAAAAAAAAAAAAAAAAAAAAAAAAAAAAAAAAAAAAAAAAAAAAAAAAAAAAAAAAATTATAAAAAAAAAAAATTAAAAAAAAAAATAAAAAAAAAAAAAAAAAAAAAAAAAAAAAAAAAAAAAAAAAAAAAAAAAAAGAAAAATAAAAAAAAACTAAAAAAAAATAAAATAAAAAAAAAAAAAAAAAAAAAAAAAAAAAAAATTAAAAAAAAAAAAAAAAAAAAAAAAAAAAAAAAAAAAAAAAAAAAAAAAAAAATAAAACAAAAAAAAAACCAAACCAAAAAAAAAATAAATAAAAAAAAAAATAAAAAAAAAAAAACAACAAAAAATAAAGAAAAAAAAAAGACTTAAAAAAAAAAAAAAACTTATACAAATTACGCAAAATGTTTTTTTTAAATTTTCTCATTACAAAAATTAGAACTTCTTATAGTACGATTTTCCTAAAGTCTTACCTTTGAAATTATTTGTTAAATCTTAAAATCAGTTTTTAACATATCATCAGCACTTGAAAAACATAATGTATTTCATTTGCAATCCATTTTCAAATAGCAGAAAGATAATTATTAATAAGTTTTACTGGCTTGAATCGATGTGTCAATGTTATTCTGATTGTTTTTATATACCAAATATTCATCACTGGAAAACCTAATTGAATAAAAAAATTAACATCTAAAATTACGGCTTTTATTAAAAATTTTAACATTACAATTAAGAACCTTATAAGTACGATTATTCCAAATTTTCAACATGTGAAACTTATTTCGGTAAATCTTAAATATTCAGTTTTAACGGTATTTCAAGCATTTGAAAAAATAATGTGTTTCATTGAAATGCAATTTCAAAAAGCAGAAAGAGAATTTATTACTATCATTTTACATTCTTTAATTGACGTTTTAGAATGAAACTTCAAGAATTGTTTTCACATCACCAAAATATTGCATTTGAGTATTTGAAAAACTGTTTAATAAAAAATTTTAACTTCTAAAAATTACGCCTTTTTCTTAAATTTTCACATTACAAATTAGAACTCTTAGAAAGTACGATTCTTTCCTAAATTTCAACATTTAAATTACTGGTATCTTAAAATTGACGTTTTTAACAGTATTTTCAGCATTTGAAAAAAAAAATGTGTCTGCCATTGTAACTAATTTAAAAAAGAAAAAAGCGAATTTATAATAAGTTTTAGTGTCTTAAATTGACGTTTTATAAAAATTTCAATATTTGTTTTTATATACCAAATATTTCATTAGTTGTGAAAACCTGTTTTAATAAAAATTTTAACTTCTAAAATTACGCTTTTGCTTAAATTTTAAAATTACAAATTTAGAACTGTTAAAAGTACGATTTTTCCTAAATTTCAACATTTGGAAATTATTTGTTAATCTTAAAATTGATTTTTAACGATTTTCAGATTTGAAAAAATAATGTGTTTCATTGAAATGCATTTCAAAAGCAGAAAACACATTTATTTTTTTTTAGGTGTCTTAAATTGACGTTTTTTAATGAAATTTCAATATTTGTTTTTATATACCAAATATTTCATTAGTTGTGAAAACCTGTTTTAATAAAAAATTTTAACTTCAAAATTTCGCTTTCTTAAATTTCACATTACGAATTACAACTCTTAAAAGTACGATTTCCTAAATATTTAACATTTAATTATTTGGTTTAAATCTTAAAATGAGTTTTTAACGGTATTTTCAGCATTTGAAAAAATAATGTGTTTCATTGAAATGCAATTTCAAAAAGCAGAAAAGTGAATTTATTAATAGTTTTAGGTGTCTTAAATTGACGTTTTTTAATGAAATTTCAATATTTGTCCTTATATACCAAATATTTCATTAGTTGTGAAAACCTGTTTTAATAAAAAAATTTAACTTCTAAAATTACGCTTTTTCTTAAATTTTCACATTACAAATTTAGAACTCTTAAAGTTACGTTTTTTGGTAATTCATAAAATTGAATTATTTGTAATTCTTTAAAATTGAGTTTTAACGGTTTCAGCATTTGAAAAAATAATGTGTTTTCATGAACATGCAATTCTTTAGAAGCAGAAAAGTGAATTTATTAATAGTTTTAGGTGTCTTAAATTGACGTTTTTTAATGAAATTTCAATATTTGTTTTTATTTACCAAATATTTCATTAGTTGTGAAAACCTGTTTTAATAAAAAATTATAACTCTAAAATTAGCTTTTCTAAATTTCACATACCAAAGTTTATAACTCTTATAAAAATTCAATTTTTCACTAAAACACATAAAAATTATTTGGTAAATCTTAAAATTGAGTTTTTAACGGTATTTTCAGCATTTGAAAAAATAATGTGTTTCATTGAAATGCAATTTCAAAAAGCAGAAAAGAGAATTTATTAATTGTTTTAGGTGTCTTAAATGACGTTTTTTAATGAAATTCAAATTTGTTTTATCTTATTGAAATATTTCATTAGTTGTGAAAACCTGTTTAAAAAAAAATTTAACTTCTAAAATTACCTTTTCATTAACATTTCACACACTTACGAATTTAGAACTTCTTTAAATAGTATGATTTTCCTAAATTTCAACATTTGAAATTATTGGTTAAATCTTAAAATTGATTTTAAACGGTATTTTCATTTGAAAAATTAATGTTTCATTGAAATGCAATTTCAAAAAGCGAAAAGAATTTATTAATATTTTTAATGTTTTAAATGACGTTTTTTAATGAAATTTAATATATGTTTTATATACCAATATTTCATTAGTTTTGCAAAACCTGTTTTTAAAAAAAATTTAATTCTAAAATTACGTTTTCTTAAATTTTCACATTACAATTTAGACTTTAAAAGTTACGATTTTCCTAAATTCAACATGAAATTATCTTGTTAATCTTAAAATTGAGTTTTTAACGGTATTTTCAGCATCTGAAACAATGAATGTGTTTCATTAATGCAATTCAAAAAGCAGAAAAGAATTTATTTATTGTTTAGGTGTCTTAAATTGACGTTTTTAATGAAATTTCAATATATGGTTTTTTATATACTCAAAATATCTTCATTAAAATAAAATATCGTCTTGCATCTAAGAAATAAAAATTTAACTTCTAAAATCTACGCTTTTTCTAAATTTTCAACATTATGACTCAGGCTCTATAAGTACCGATTCTTTCCTAAATTCAACATTGAAATTATTGGTAAAATCTTACAAATTAGATTTCTTAACGTATTTTTCAGCATAATTGAAACAAAATAAATGTGTTTCATTGAAATGCAATTGAGAAAGCAGAAAAAGGAATTAATTTATTTGGGAAAAATCAAATCATATTGGCATCTGATAATGAGAATCCTGTATATTGTTTTTTATACAAATATTTCATTAGTGTGAAAACCCTGTTTTAAAAAAAAAATTTACCTATTATACTTCTAATATTACGCTCTTCTTTATATCTTAAATTTCACATTAACGAATTTAGAAACTCTGTAATTTATACGATTTTTACCTAATTTTCATAACATATTTGAAAATATTATTGTAAATCCTTTATAAATTAGTTTCTTAAACGTTATATTACAGTAATTTATAAAATAAAGTAGTTATCTCATATGAAATGCTATTCAAAAGCGAAGGGAATTTATAATATTTTTAGAATAGTCTTAATAATTACCAGTCTTTTAAGAAATTCAATATATGTTTTTAATATAACCAAATAATTTCATAGTTTCGAGAAAATCATATAGTTTAATAAAAAAATTTATCATCTAAAATCACTATTTAATTTTTAATTTTCACTAATTTACAAATTTAGAAACATCTTAATAAATCACTATTTTTCCTAATTTCAACATTTGAATATTATAGGTTAATCTATAAAAATGGTAGTATTTTATACTTAGTATTTCAGCATTAGAAAATAATAATGTGATGTTTCATTCTTAAAATTGCATTTCTAAAAAGCAGAAAAAGAATTTATTAATTGTTTTTAGGTTCTTAAATTGTGTTATTTTTAATGGAAATTTCAATATAATTTGTTTTTGTGAGAGTATATATATATATATATATATACACAAATATATATTCAAAGGGTAGTAAAAACCTGTATTAATAAAAAAATTTAACTTCTTAATAAAATTGCTTTTTTCTTAAATTTTCACATTACAAATATATAACTCACTCTTAAAAGTACGATTTCCTAAATTTCAACATTGAAATTATTTGGTAAATTACTTAATAAAATGATGTTATTCCTTAAGGTTATTACCAGCATTTAAAATAAAATATAATTTGTGTTATTACAATATTGAAAATGCTAATATTTCCAAAAAGACTCACTCAGAATAAAAATTTTTATTAATTTATTAGGTGTATTTATTTAATATTATGACTGATTTTAGATGAAATCTTACTCATAATATTTTCTTATTCATAATCCCTTATGTAATATATCCCTAATCACAATCTAAAATATTTCAAAGACCTAGTTCTCTTAATACTAAAGCAATTATCATGTGTGTCTATAACTATTAACCTTTAAATACACTACGCTATTTTCCTATTTCACTTAAATAATTATCTTTCTATTATAGTAATCACAATAGAAGACAGAAATAATTATCTAATCACTAAAATTTATAAACAATATTTGAATAATTTATTATTATGGTATATATCATTTCAAGTTATTTTTATAAGCGGCAAATCATTATTGCAACTCGAGCATTTCGATCAAAGAGAGTATGAAGTTACTTGTAGCACATATTGCTGGCAGAACTGATACTCAATATCAACAGGTTAAAAATACTGTGCGCAATATTGCTTATTAGTTCTTAGTGTCTTATAATGTAGACGTTTAGGTAATGTAAAATTTCACAATAGTGGTTATTATATACCAAAATATTCTTTATTTTTCTAATTTTATTTTTTAATATTCGTATGAATTAACTTCTAAAATTATTATTGTTGGATATACTTTTTCACAATTAAAACAATTGAGAATCTTAAAATAAGTAACGATTTTTACTATAATATATTCAAAACTAATTTGTTGTTGTGTACAAGGTTACAATTGAGTTTTGAAACATTAATGTCCACGTAAATTATGAAAAAAAAATAAATTGTTTCATATGAATGCAATTCAAATAATAGACAGAAAAGTAATTTATTATAGTTTAGTTCTTAAATTGGACGTTTTTAAATGAAATCTTCAATATTTGTTTTTATATGCCAAAAATTTCATTAGCTTGTGATAAACATATATTCTTAATAAAAAATTATTAACTTCTAACATTACGCTTTTTTTATCATTAATTTTTAAATATAAAAAATGGCGTGTGTCGTGTATTAATTAGACATTATCAAATTTATAAAATGTTTGCAGAGCATTTTTAAATTAAGTTTTTAACGGTATTTCAAGCAAGATATTTATGAAAAATAATGTTTCGAATATATATAATATGTTTTTATGAAAATGCAATTATCTCAAAAAGTCACATAAAGGAGATAAATTTGATATATTCTCAGTATGTTATGAGACCTTAAATTGACGCGAGGATTTTCTTTAACTGAAATTTCAATATTTGTTTTATATACCAAATATATCATCAATTGTTTAAAACACTTTAAATAAAAAATATATATATTTAAGTTTTATTCTAATTTATGACTTATTCTTAAAATTTCAATTATAAAATAATTTATAGAACTCTTTAGAAGTAGATTTCCTAAATTTCAACTTATGAAATATATTTTGGTAAATCCTTAAATATTGAGTTTTTACCGTTAAATAGAAATAATAATGTGTGCATTGAAAATATGCTCACACTCCTAATTATCTCAAAAAAGCAGAAAAGTGAAATTTATTAATATTATTAAGTTGATCTTAAATTGACGTTTTAATAAATTTCAATATTTTATTATCCACCAAATATTGCTCTCCTTTTTTTCCTTGTTTATGATAATATTATTGTAATTACTATAAATTACCCGCTTATTATTTCCTTAAAATTTATCCCATACATTTACAATTATATTATAGAACTCTAAAATATATCGAATTTTTCCTAAATTCAACATTTAAAATTATTTAATAATTTATAAAATTGATTTTAACCACTAGGTATATTTATCTAGAGCATTTTAAAAATGAATTAGTGTTTCAATTGAAAATGTCAATTACAAATATAAAATCCCCAGATAATAGATGTAATTTATTAATAGTTTTAAGTATATGGGTTATCTTAAAATATAGACCTTGGTTATATATTAGTATATATGTCTATGTGTTCATGTATGTATGTGTATGTGCGATATGTGTTTATCTGCTAAAAGAATGAGAAATCCTTATGGAAATTTAAATGAAACATTCGTATCTTCATTCATTTTTGATCCTGCGAACAAGTTAACTTTCACGCCCAATACGTCAGAAAACTTCATTTCTTGAATCACTAGTCGCTTGCTCAGCCAATGATCATGAGACGCTCATTCTTGGGGAAAAATAACTACAAAATTTATTTTGGCACTTCAAGTCTAAATAGTCATTTTTTCATTAATTAAACGTCTGTTCCTCCCATCAAATCCTCTATCCGTGAGTGGGTTTTGTTATTTGTGTAAATCATGTTAATATCTGCAAGAACATGCAAGTACCTCCAAGGCATTCCTTTCTAAGAAAAGATAATCGAACATAATATTATCCTGTTAGAAATATATATTAGAGTATATGCGTCTTTGGCCATACATGAATCCTTCTTTGGTGTTCCCCCGACGTCGCCTCTTCCTCCCCTCTCCCTCTCCCTCCCCTCTCCCTCCTAACATTTTTTTGCCCATATCTGATGCTCATTTCCGTGCATCAAGATATTATAAGTTTAATTACATTACTACTACGGTATCTAAAAGAAACTTTAATCCTAAAATTTTAAAAATCAAACCTTGAAGGTTTTTCTTCCCCTACAAATATTTTCCAGTTTATTTCGTGCATTTTACCATGTTTACATGTAAATACCTGAATGTGTAAATATAAGCAAGATCTGTAAACTCAAAATCCAAAATTTGAGTTCAAATATTGCCTTCTTTAAAAGTAAATTTATTAATTTAATATTCCTCCATTTCACTTTGAAGCTCCTTTGAAATCGTAATGCCTTTTCAAACCACAAACATTTCAAAGCAATTTCAACTGGGCTTTAATAAACAAATATGTATATATATAAATAAATATATATAAATATATATATATATATATATATATATATATATATATATATTATATATATATATATATATATATATATATATATATATATATATATATATATTGTATATATATACCGCTACATATATATATATACCAATATGTATATATATATGTATATGTATGTATATGTAATAATATGTATAATAATAATAATAATATAATATAATATATGTATAAAAATATATGTAATATATATATATATATATGCCACGATTAATAATATATATATAATAATATCATATAATAATAATAATAATAATAATATATATATATGTAATAATAATAATAATATAGTAATAACAATAATAATAATATATATGTAATAATAATAATATAATAATAATATATATATAATATATAGGAAACTATAATAATATATAATAATAATAATAATAATAATAGCAATAATATATATATATATAATAATAACACATATAATAATATGTATAATAATACATATATATATGTAATATTAATAATATATGTGGAGCCTGCTATCATCATAATAATAATAGCCAATAACCAGCCTAATAATAATATAATATATATATAATAATATATGTATCCAATAATATATATATATGTAACAATAATATGCGTATGCTAATAATAATAATATGTATATGTGTATATTATATGTAATAATAATAATAATAATAATAATAACATAATAACAAATAACAATAATAATAATAATATATATGTAATTAATAATTATATAACAATAATATATGTATAATAATAATAATAACAGCAACAATAATAATAATAATAATAATAATAATAAATAATAATAATAGCAATAATAATAATAATAATATGCTCAATGTATGTATATGTGTTATAATAATAATATATAATAATAATATATATTCTTTATAATATATATAATAATATATATATATAATAATATATAGATGCATACAAATAGGTAAATACCATTTAGTATGTATAATAATAATGTATGTAATATGTATATATATTTATTAATAATAATAATAATAATAATAATAATAATATAATAATATATGCATAATAATAATATAATATAATAATAATAATAATAATAATAATAATAATATATATAATATAATATATATAATATATAATAATATAATAATAATATATATATATAATAATAATAATAATAATAATATGTAATAATAATATAATAATATGGAAATAACAACAATATATATATATGTAATAATATATTAATAATAATAATAATAATAATAATATATAACTTAATAATATAATAATATAAATAACAATAATATAATATATGCATAAATATATAACAATGATGTTTATGTAATATTCATACTAATATATATATATATGTATATAATAATATAATAATAATATGTATAATAATAATATATATATATATATATTAATATATAATAATAATATATATATAAATATATATATATATATATATAACTCTTTATATATATATATATATAATATATATAATATAATATATATAATAATAATAATAATAATAATAATATATATAATAATATATAATATATATATATATATAAATATGTATATATGTATATAAATAACTAATAATAATAACAATAATAATAATAATAATAATAATAATAATAATATATAAATATATATATGTAATAATATATATAATAATAATAATATATGAAATAATATAAATAATAATATATATATGTAATAATAATAATAATAATATATATATATATCTTCTTCTTTCAATAATATATGTGTATAGCTGTATATATTGTAATATATAAATAAATAATATAATATAATAATAATAATAATAATAATAATAATATATATAATCTTTAACAATATATGTAATAATAACAACCAGCAATAACCAACCATATCTTCAATATATGAAAAGCAGCATAACATCTTCAACTCTTCATATACATATAATAATATGTATATATATATGTATATGTAAGAGTATATATAATAATAATAACAGCAATAACAATATAATAATATATAATGTATATCAATATATAATAATAATAATATGTAATAATAATAATAATAATAATAAGCATAATAATTATATATGTATAATAATATATATATATGTATAATAATAATAATAATGTATATTTAATAACAATAATATATATATGTATGCTAACATGTATAGCATAATAATATGCCTCTTCTTCAGCAACAATGTAACATGTAATATGTGTAACAACTTCTTCTTCACATAAGATAACATGTACCGCTATGTAGCAATAATATTGGCTGTAACAATATATACCACCATAACAGCATATGTAATAATAATATAATATATGTATATATTAATAATAATATATAACAATAATATATACATAATAATAATAATATGTATATATATATATATATATATAGCCGTAATAACAATATGTATAGCAACCAATAATATTGTAGCAACCTTAGCCAGCCAATAATAACAATAACAACAATAATAATATATAATATATATGCAACTGTATAATAATAATAATATATATATAATATATATATATATATAATAATAATAATGCGAATCTGTCTGAAGTGCTGATTGAATATGCCTATAGTCACGATGAGGGTTATCATCTAATATAAAATGCACAATTAAAGCTTTAAGAATTACCAGATGCTGTAGAAGTGGAAGAAGAATACTTTCATCTCTCCCTGTCCTTTAATTTGATGAATATTTAGAATACCTTTACTCGTCTTTATATTTGCTCTCATCCCAATATCGGTGGAGTACCCAATAGGCTGTTGAACAAACATTGTCTATTATTTTATCAAATACATTAAATCACCATACCCTAACTACGAATACTTTAGGGCTTATTTCTAAAACTATAATAAAGTAATCATAATGTTTATATTAAAGTATTTATACTAACATTATGATTAACATTAAAACACTTAATATTAAAATATTTATACATTAAAATTACTATATTACTCTGGAAGCCTAATTTTATTAAAAGCATCCTGCAAAGAGAATGAATATATATATATATATATATATATATATATATATATATATATATATATATATATATATATATATATATATATATATAGATATATATATATATATATATA
>JABUQX010102085.1:7500-10000 GCA_015478945.1 Trachelipus rathkii | reverse complement strand
TATGGCACCATGCTCAAGCATGCCCAGCTCTGTATATAGCTGCTGCTTGTATGCCCATGCCTTGCTGCTGCCTTATATAGCTCAGAGGTAGAGCACTCGCCAAAGCGAGAGGGGCCCAGGTTCGAGACTGGTTGGGCGAGAGAGAGGCAGGCTGTTCTCTGTTGGCGCTCAACTTCGTTTCCCGCTCGGATGTTAATGATACATTGGTAAATGTGCTTTGCTGCTAATGGGAAAACTTCCCGGCACGATAGGTCTGGCCAGCCAGCAGATTTAGCCGTGGCCCGTGTAACAATAGGACCTTTCTCGATGGGTCCCACTGACAGGTAGTGGTTTTCCTAGAGAACCATGGTCTTCCTGGGGAAGACAGATATATATATATATATATATATAGCAACAACTTAACAACCTTATAACATATCTACCCATATATATATATATATATACTCACTGCTATATATATATATATATATGCCTGCCACTCTTATGCTCCATATCCGGGGCGTATATCATAGGGTGAGCCGGGTAGGTGGCTCACACCACTTTATGTTTTACACAGGTTTAAATGGTAATTAAATTTGTAAAGCATATATATCGCCATGCTTTTAGGTAAAAATCAAAAAAATGTAACATCATAAATTAAAAAAAACCACAGCAAGCTAATAGCTATAATAATAATTGAATTCATTTAGAAGTTCCTCCTACTCTGATCTTAGGAGTAAAAAAATATCTTTACACCGGGCGGAAGAATGACGTCATTTTTACGTCAACTTATAAGGTAGGAGCAGGCTAGTCTGTCCTACCTATAATAATCGATAAAATAATCGATAATATATATGAAACTTTTCGTTCTCTTCCTGTAAATATTTACGAAATGTGTGGCTTGGTGCAGTTTGTTTGAAATTTTTGTATAAAATGTGTCTGATTGTTCTGATATTGAATATTAATTTTATATAATTTTATTTAAGTGGTATTTAGCATTATATACATAAAAATTAAGTGAAATAATGCATAATGGAGTAAGTGTAGATTTATATTAAAAAAAAACACTTTAAAAAACTTATCTATAAAACGACAGCTCTATTTTAAAAAATGATAGGCCTAAGAAATTACTCAATTGGAATGTGATTTAAAATTAAGTATTTGGTAAATATAATGTAAACAAGCTTTTCATACAAATAAATAGGTACGTATTATAAATATTAAAATATGTTTTCGATGTTTTGTTTCTCTATATATATATATATAATAACTATATATATATATATGTATATATATATATATATATATATATATATATATATATAATATATCTATATATGTAATAACAACAACTATATATATATACTATAAATGCTGCTATATATATATGTAATATATGTATATATATATATATATATATATATATATCTCTAGCATAATATATATAATAATATATATATATATATATATATAAATATATCTACCCAGAGTGTATTCTTCCGGGTGCGCCGCACGATTAATAATAATATCAATATGTAATAATATATATAATATAATAATATATATATATATATGTATACTATATATAATAATAATAATAATATGTAATATATATAATAATAATAATAATATAATATATATAACATATATAATATATGTATGTATATATATATATATCTTATAATACTGCATAACTATGAGTTAGTCATGTTATATGCGTCATATGTATCTTAAAAACTATTAATGCTACAGTAAAACGGAGTACATTGCTGGAATCCTGGTCCAAAGTTTGCCCCTGAAAATGTAAAAAAAAAAAAAAAAAAAAAAAAAAAAAAAAAAAAAAAAAAAAAAAAAATATATCTCTTAAACCTACAATAACTACAGCGAAATGGAATACATTTTGGAATCTGGTAAATTTCACAGAAAATGTAAAAAAAAAAAAAAATTATTGTTAATAATTATAGTAACATGATTAAGAAGGCCTATTTAGAGACCCTTTATTGGTTTCTCGTTAAAATAAATAGACTTTCTATTAAATTTTTGTTTTTTTTTTACTAAAATACCCCAAGGGTATACCGCACCGATGGCAGGAGTCGGGGTCTCTCCGCCCTTCCGGGAACTACGGGGTAGGATTTTTTCACCCCCTCCGGGGAGGGTCTCGGAACCCCCGCTCTTTGGTATTTAGTAGGTGTCGCGGGGTTCCTCCGCCCCCTCCTACGGGTATGCATATATATATATATGTTCCCCGTCGGCTCGAGCTCCCACAATTGTGCCGTAAAAAAAAAGCAGAATTTAATAGAAAGTCTATTTATTTTAACGAGAAACCAATAAAGGTCTCTAAATAGGTCACTAATCATATTACTATAATTATTAACAATAATTTTTATTTTTTATTTATTTTTTACATTTTTCTTGTGAAATTTTATGATTCCAAAAATGTACATTCCTTTCTGCTATAAACTATTAATAGTTGAGATATATTTTTATTTTTATTATTTATTTTTTTTTTTTTTACATTTTC